>JAEAOA010001914.1:0-2500 GCA_016746295.1 Potamilus streckersoni | reverse complement strand
ACCATATTTATACCTTTCTGTAATACTATTCTTTTCAAGAGACTCCAAAAGAAGACTAGTATTCAAGAAGCTCAGATTGCTTGCGCTTTCGTTTGCTTGGTATGTATTAAGTATTTCCAATAGTTGATATGTGTTAGAAGTCAGACCTCTTAGCCGATTGTTACCTAAATCAATGATTTTCAAATTCCAGATATGTCTAAAGTCGATACTAAATTCGTTTATGTAGTTGTCTCTTAAATCTAGAAGCAGCAGTCTACTATTGGAAATGAGGAAGTTCTTTGGAATCGAAGTAAGTTGGTTTTCCCGAAGGTATACTACTTCCAGCATCGAGTTATTTCGCAATAAGTTATTAAAATCACCCATATGTTGCATTTTATACAGGTGGTTTTCAGACATGTCCAAGACCTTCAGGGCAGACAAGCTGCTTAGCACTGATGGATATATGTACTCGATGCCGTTCTTTGAAAGGTTGAATTTCACGAGTCCAAGAAAACACTCTACACCTGTCACAGTCACATTCAAATGAGCAAGTCTGTTATTACTCAAATCAAGGACTTCCAAACGGTTACAATAACTGCAATCAATATATTGTTCTTCCTGTTGTAAGCGTATTTCTCTTTGCGATACTAAAACATTGATAAAAAATAAATATTTCAGTTCGAGATGCAATTTACAATTGCCAATGTTGACATTGTTTATTCTAGGATTCGTTACGTACGTTTGACATCCACTAAAATCTACCACCTCTAGTTTTGGGAAGATATCGTAGAGCTTGGATTGCAATACACTATACACAGGGAATTTGGAATGTGATAAGTTTAAATATTTTAAATTATTTAACGCATCGTGAAAGCTGTCAACGAAAGAATATCCTGCTATATTGGCATAACTGAGATCGAGATATAGAAGTTTTTTTCCAACTAGAGCATTGCTAAAGTTTCTGCCGATGAAACTAGCTTCATGAATTTTTGTTTGAATCTGTTGTAAAGAGAGATACTTCAGTTTGTTGACTTTTCCGTTAAGAGCGTTTTCGACAAAATATAATCTTAATATGCCGTCCCCATTTAAATATAATGCTTCAAGATCAGGGGTAGAATCAAATAATTCAGGATCAATGAATTGAAGATAGTAGCATTCGGATATCGATAAAAGTTTCAAGTGGTTCAGTCCAATCAAAAAGGATTTATGAATTAAATGTATACGTGTGAACATATGAACATAAAGTTCCGATACATTTCTCCAACTGATATCTTGGAAAAGGCCATTAGGAAAGGACTCCGTGATATTTCTCGTTCCAATAAGCGTCACTTTCTCTACACGGTTTGGCAAGGAATGAGGACAATCTTCTATATGTGATATATCTGTACATATATAAGATGTGCCCTCCAAATTACACGATCTTGATTCAGTTATTCCAACAATAAGGTCAAGTAGAAGACCAATTGAAAATAAAATATTTCTTGGCGACATATCGGAATCGACACTTAGACAATAATGCTAAGGACGAAATGCCTAAAGACTTCTAATTGTTGGTGTCTATCACTCTTGGGATCTCAAGTATACTATGTCCTTTGTGATCTCCAGGAAACGTATCAATATCCTAGTTGCATTCCAAAGTGGTCAGTATATCTGAAACAAGACGAATTCAGCGTGACTGGAACAATGATTGCATTACTTTGCATTATATATATATATATATATATATATATATATATATATATATATATATATATATATATATATATATATATATATATATATATATATATATATATATATATATATATATTCTACGTTTTATTGTCATTAATATTACTAATATTATCATTATTATTATTATTATTATTATTATTATTATTATTATTATTATTATTATTATTATTATTATTATTATTATTATTATTATTATTATTTAACAGCGGTAGGATGTTATATGCATTTATACTTTATTTTATTTGGATATAAACCTATACCTCTCGGGCCTGTTATATCTTGAATTATACACCTAGTGAAAGAAAACTAAAACTTTGTAAAACATGTCATGTCACCTACTGTATAAACGGTTGGTTTTTACAGAAAAAGCTTCTGTTCATTATTTCAAGATATATTAATTTGCTTTAATATATATTTAGCTAGGTTTTTAATTCTGGTTCTATTTTATATTCTTTGAAAATAAAAGGTTTGAATGGGTTTTATGCAAAATAGCAGATAGACTGAACACAACTGTTAAAGAACGAGTAATGTATCAATTGAAAACTGACAAACATTTATGTGAATAAATTCACCTACCAAAGTTATCATTGATATAAATATGCATTTTTAAAATTTCATTGGACCGCTGCCGTGAGCTAAGTGATTAAAGCATCTGCTTCGAACGCTGGATGTCGCGGTTTCAAACACCTGTCGAATCATGCCACAAACATCTACAGTAGCACTAACATCATTCTGACTTGCCGTGCAGCAGTAAAAGATTCGTGTTATGTCTGGTCGGCCTCATTGC
>JAEAOA010001913.1:2595000-2665431 GCA_016746295.1 Potamilus streckersoni | reverse complement strand
TATAAAACTAAAACGGTTGTGGTGGATCTGGAAAGACAACACGTACGATTGAATTATATCGAGAGAAAACGTCCATGATTGTACTCACACCAACCCATAGACTAGCGAGAGAGATAAAACAACGCCAAAAATCCAAAGGATTTTCCGTTGAAGCTTGCACGTATCATAGTTTTTTTCGATACAAGGGTGATGCTTGGACTCCTGAGCGAATGGGTGAAAAATTTATTCATGCGGTTATTATTTGGGATGAAGCATGTACTGTTTCAGAAGATGTATTAAAAATGTTTCTTGATTGGCTATTGCAAAATAATACAAAAGTTATATTGTGCGGCGATCATGGTCAACCACCACCATTTGTTGGTAGAAGTCCACATAATTGGTTAAAAGCATTTGTTGATTATTACGAAGAAATTGATACTGACTATAGAGCACTCGATGAGCAATTACGTGAGTTTAAAAAACTAATTAGATTACAACCCTATATAATTCAATGTGAAGTAGCGCGTGAAACAATTTCTAAAACGCCTATGAATGATTTTTGGGAAACATGGAGACCAAATGATTTTGTAGTAGCAAGTAGAAAGATAGTCAGAGACGCACATCAGAAAAAGTTGTTTGAGCTACACAAGAAAAAATTCCCAACGTTTCCAGTACCGTTGTGTTATAGACCATTGGATACACAAAAGCAGAATATTGAATTTGAAATTCCAGGCCAGACGGAGAAACAGATTCTAGTGTTAAATGATATTGTGCTAGTTGATATCAATGCTGTAGAAGATGCATTATGCGCTGATAAATCACCATGGACGCTTGGTTATGTAACAACAATACACTCGTCACAAGGATTGACCATCACGGATACAATTGTTTGGATAGTTGATAATCGCATTGAATGGTCAAATTTAGTCTATTTCGCAGTGTCCAGAGTACGACGAATAAATCAACTACGAAGGATTGTTTTCGATGATGATTTTAATGCAGTGTCCAGAGTACGACGAATAAATCAACTACGAAGGATTTGTTTTCGATGATGATTTTAATGCAAAAATGCAAACGATGATAACACTGATATTAGCATCATTAATAAAAAAACTCTCTGGTTACAAACAGCAGGACAAAAAAAAACAACGAGAATTTGATATTGATGCTGAAGTAATAATCGCATTAAAAGAACAACAGAATAATCACTGCGCCAGTTGCAATTGTATAATGCACTGGCAGTATTCGGATAAAGACCCTCAACAATTCACCGTAGACAGAAAAAATAACAGTCTTGGTCATGTCAGAAACAATGTGATGTTGACCTGTCTTGAGTGTAATAGACGTAACGGAGCTAGTTAAGACCATGTGTTGGTAATTGAGTATCGTCCGGAATGACTTGTAATTGTTCGCGTGTAAAACCACCGTGAGGTGCAGTTGATTCCAATCTGTAGATTGGAGGTCTACCAGTTGATCGCGTTATGGTTGAAATTTTATGCGTAGTAACACTCCATATAGGATCAATAGCTCTTCTTTTACCACCTTCAAGTTCTCCTGGTTCGTATAAATATCTCACAGTAACATCACCGAAAAGTGGCTGAGTGCTAACCCGCTGTGGTTGTTCGGGTATATATTTTTTTCATTGCAATATTTGATTTCATATTAATAATTCGAGTAATCTCGTTATTTAACGCTGCAACTCCACTCGGTAACCTTTGGACCCATTCACGAGATCGTTTTTCTTGGATGAATTCTTTTGCATATAGATATCCAAATAACCGTTCTGCAAGAGTTCGATTAAATCGTTCTACAATTGCCTGATCACGATGTAACGCAGTATGTCCCCGTCGTATTGTAACATTATGAGTTTTCATTGTTGATAGAACAGCACCTTGAAACTCTTTGCCAGGATCAACTTGTAATAGATTTGGCCATCTTAGAGGACCTCGTCTATAAATCCTTTCAAATGCAGAAGCGACTTCAGAAGCTGACTTTGTTTTTAATGGTTCTGCTTGCTTAAATCGACTCGCAATATCAACTACAGTTAGCGCGTATTTGTAACCATGGTCATGTGGTAAAAACAATAAATCAGCCTGATGAACTTCATTGGGTACGGTAACATCAAAATGAGAATAATTAATTTGTTTAGGCGTTGGTAGATAAATTTGCCATATAGCTTGTTTGGATAACCAATCTTTCACAGTGGACTTTTTCACTTTTGCAACGTTAGCGAGTTTACTGATTGCTGCTTTACCCCTCCAGTATCCTTTCGGAGAATACTAAATAGATTCCATACTATAAAAACACTAATGTTTTTAATTACCAGCACCTAACACCAATTTGCCTTTCATAGCTGATTTGACCAACCATGAAGCCAATTTTTCTTTGAAGGATTTATCGGGAATAGCATTTAACCCATGAATTAATTTTACATCCGCGATATGTCTTTGTTGCAAATTATTGCTTTCATATGCAACATCATGAGCATGACATGCCTTATCAATAATCAATAGCATTTATCGGATACTCACCAGGCCGGGGCTGATTTTGATCATCAAGTCTGATATCTAATCTCGTTCCGGGACCACAGTAACTATATCCTGGAAGTTGTTTTTCTCCGGGGTATTTTGCCCATGGGGTTCCGGGGAGTTTTCCAAGTTTTGCGGCAATATCACCTCCGAGTTGTTTTTTTTTTAAAATCTAAAATTTTTTGTACCACATGTTACACACTTACCAGTAAGCGCTAGTCTGTTGTTTTTAGTTGTAATGGTTGTCTGATCGGTTGTATCAGTACGCTGTTTACATTTAACACAATATAAATCCATAATTTATATATAGAGTTATGAATATAATTGATTTTTCAGCGACTAAAAGAAGAGAACCGGTAAAACACCACGCAGCGCTTCCGAATTCTGTCCGTGCCATTATAATCGGACCATCTGGATCGGGTAAAACACAATTGCTGCTTAATTTGAAAATGCGATTTATGAAGTGGGATAAATTATATTTAGTTGCCCCATCCGTAGATGATCAACGGTGCTATGAAGTGCTAAAAGATTATAATGAAAATGCATCAGAAATTAAAGGTGAAAGTGTAATCAACTTTATTACTTATATTAATGATGCACCATCAGTAGAAGATCTCGATGGAGACATAAACAATCTTGTAGTGTACGATGATGTAATGTTAGATAATCAAAAGAACCCTGCTAGAATATTTTCCCGAGGTAGGCATAAAAACACTGATGTGATATATGTTACTCAACGATACACTCAAATTCCAAAAGTGATTCGCGATAACTGCAATATTCTTGCTGTATTCAACGGCGTTGATACACATACGCTACGAAATATTTGGCAGACATGGTGTTCCGATATGGACTTAAATGGATTTAAAAATTACTTTAGTCATGCATGCTCAGTCAGTCCCATATGGATTTATAACAATAAATTTACACGACCATCGGTCACGATATCGTATTGGACTTGATCAAATATTTGGTTAAATAATTTGTATTAATCAGCAGCAGGGGGAGGGCGAGATGACAACATATTTGCGACGTAGATGGCAGCAATTTTGAGGGTGGTTATGACAATGTATTTACGACAAAATCGCCAAGGCTCCATTTGTAAAATGGGGTCTTTATTTTTTTTGGTTAAAATATGAGATTTCGTAGGAAGGCTCCATTTGGCATTCTGAGGCTTTAATCGATTTTGTCGCAAAAATTTGTAGGGTTCGCCCCCTCCTACTACTCAAGCTTACATTGTTCCGGACGGAAAGTCTTTAAAATTTGAATTATGCGTTAAATGATCTCTCTCTCTCTCTCTCTCTCTCTCTCTCTCTCTCTCTCTCTCTCTCTCTCTCTCTCTCTCTCTCTCTCTCTCTCTCTCTCTCTCTCTCTCTCTCTCTCTCTCTCTCTCTCTCTCTCTCTCTCTCTCGTTCTGTCCATCTGTCCATCTGTCTTTCTGTCTGTTAGTCTTTCTCTGTCTCTGTCTCTCTTAAGAGAGATATAGAGACAGACATACATATTGTAAAGACGTGGAGGAGTATTTATTGGTTTCTTTATTCAATTTGCTCTACAAGAGCACACTCATATACACAAATTACTCTTAAAAGGAACTATGGAAAACCTGGCAGCAAGTGGAAAAAAGAAAATATTAGATATCAGGCACAAAAATTCCTTCTAATCTCAACGTAATTTATACATCCAGCGTGGAAATGAAATAAAATGTATACCGTTAGTAACATAGCTATATACTTTTATTGGGTTATTCACTTATATATAGAGGCTTTTGAACACGTCGTAAAATGAACGCTTCAACACAGCTATGCTGAGTACTTTGTCAAATAAAAACTTAACGAAATAAGGTAAAATATACGAGGTACACAAGCTCTTGAGAGTAATTCCATTTTGCAGTCCCAGGTTTAAAGCAATGTCAACCTTAAGTTGAGATGTCGTTTTCATGGTTTATATTTCTAAAGCGAGTAAACGTTTTAACAATTACATTTATGACGATAGATAAGTAACATATATTTTTACTTGAGATAAAATAACCCTTGTCAATAGTCTGAAAACTAAAAATTTGTTATCTCAGCCAGGGCAATTTGCTGTTAGAGCTATTAGGTTTCCAAAGGTTCATTCGTTGTATTCATTACGTGAAAATGAGTTCCACTGTCATATACATTTTGATTTAGGATTATGAAGTATAAAGAGGTCCCATTTGCGATGTTATTGACCTTAGAGGAATTAAAAAACTTGGCATTAAGTCTTATAATTGACCATTCAACAAAAGTTACTGTTTCCAGAAAGAATTTTTTCCCTATAAATACAAAAAAGCATCACAAACTAAAACACATTTGTAGTAACTTAATCAAACGCACATTTATAAACAAATCGGTTATGTTTCTGTACCTATATAAAACCACTGGTTCTAAGGACAACAAGGGTCTGCTCAAAATTAGCTCTAAAAAGATGATGGGTTATATCGTTTCCAAAACAAAAATAAAATCTAGGTGGCTCTGCAAACGATTTTGAATTATAATGTATACTATCAAGACATAAAAATAAAAATAAACTTTGATAGCAAGGTACCAATCAGCAAAAGTTAACATTAACAAACTTACATAATGTAGAAAAGGATGATTGAGCTCTTGCTAGTACGCTGAGGGGGATTGTTATGTGGGGTGGGTTGGGGTACCCCCAATATTTTATTTAAATTAATGAAAAAGTCCCACACAAGCTCGATTTTGGTTGGAAGTTAAATTAGAGAAAAATAGATGTACAGCTTCGAGACCCCAGTCAGCAATGCTGACGGTTAGATGGTTAAAAATACAAAAAGGGTGAAATTAAATCAATAATAATTTAATAACAATTCAATAGCCAAATGATTTAAATTTCCAAGTACACACCTGTCGCTCAACACTTTATAGGCTATTATATCACTTGATTAGCAGTGTGAGCTCGATTACCACCTGTCTTTGTATTCTACTGATCTGTGATATTCTTCTCTCTGCTATTTCTCACTATTCCCACTCTTTGTCCTCCCCCGACTTTCTCAAAATTCATTTTCCACTTTATCGACTTCCCTATACTTAGCGGGAAATGTCCCTCTTGCTCTTCGTCAACTTGAGGACGGATGAGAACACACCCGGCTAACCTCACAGGGTTTCCTCTGATTTTAGAACTAAGCTGTAACACACAAGTGTGAAGTGATGCGATCTATCGTCTGTGTCGATTCAAGATTACGGTCTCCGCCCGGTCATGTAACATTTCGTAAGAGTTCAACACTAACCCGCGGAAACCTTCGGATATCAAACACATGGCCGATGTAGTATTCCCAAGATAGTAGTTTATAGTTTATCCATGACTTTATAGCTGACATACACGATCACATAGGCGCGCACACACACGCATACAAGATAAAATAAAACTGACCGTTTTAAAAGAATTGACAAGGATGTATGTTGCATGTGAAAGCATCAAAACTGAAACAAATTAACAAAAATGTGAAAAAACTAGCGAGATTGATTTCTGTTCCATCCAAGACATTATTTGCAAATATATTTTATCTTTAAACACGTTTTTGTAATCTCTAATTAAGATACACTGTACCCTTTTGTATTCTGACAGATACAGAAAGTCGTTCTCTCACATTTAACAAGTGACCAAGGGGTCCAAGGAGCTCATCTACAGATCGCAGCAGTCTCACCTCTGACTGCGAGAGTTCGAGTCTCGGGCTCTGCCAATGTGGGTACGTCAGAAAGCTTGCCAATAGCTTCCCATTCGTCGATGATTCTTCCCAGGGTTTTTCCTGGTTCTTCCTCCACCAGTTATACCGTATGTATTGCTCGTATTGTGCTGAAAACGGCGTTAAACCCCATAACAACAACAGTGCATATATATTTAATAATCATATTACGTAAAATATGTGTACGGTGTAATAATTAAATTATAATATATCAAGCGAATCATTTTCTAAGTTTAATGATATCTGGTTGCCACTTAAAGGAAGGAGGAGGACCAAACCATGCAATACGATTAGAAACGGTACGGGCGTATATCACAGTCTAGATCTAATGTATTACGCAGGTATAATGTTCTTGATATCTGTAACTTTGTCCTTACGTAAGGTAACATCTGTCACGACTAAGCACGCATCACCAAAAAATGATGGCACTGAATCGGTGTTATATAAGCTCGTATAACACTGATTCAGTGGCATCATTTTTTGGTGATGCGTGCTTAGTCGTGACGGTATATGGGTTGGTGCGTGCAGGCAAGGCGATGGGTGCCATTTACTCGCGGACCTGGGTTCGAAACTCGGTAGAGTACGAATTTAATTTCTCTAACCTGTATGATAGTATTGTTTGTATTAAACTATATATATATATATATATATATATATATATATATATATATATATATATATATATAGTTTACTGCATTTGTATGGTATAGATCGAATGATTTTTTTCGGATGGTTATACTGCACGACCTTGGGAGTGCAGTATATCCTTCCGACGAAACGAGTTCATATTTTCCCATACAAATACAGTAACCATTTTATTATCTGCTCATTTTGTTATTCTTCCCAAAGCTTAAATATGTACACACAAATACAATACAAGAAATAAAGTAACTAACTGTATGCCGTATTCCAAATTAATACATAAACATTGAGGGATCAATACACAACATTATTAATGAGCGCATAACTCCGCCCAGATAAATATGAAGTTGGACGCGCTCGAGACGTAAGTTTCGAAAGACAATGGAGTTTGCTCTACCTAAAATTGAAATTTGGAGTAATATTGTTAAAGAATATGCATTGCAACAACTTTTTCATTTGATCTGGAATGAATACGTTTTGGTATTTTTGTCGATTCAACGCAATCTTTTGATTATGGTCTGGAATTATCTACATGAAGTAACTTCCATTGGATTCCAGCAACGTCTGCCAATTTAATCATTTAGAATTGTGTTGACATCGGCATGCGTGTTTCTTTTATGTCATGGAATGATTCAGATGATAATGTGGGAAAATTATGAAGCCTTTCCATTGCAATTATCGAAAAGATGCTAAGGAATTTAATGTTTATTTCATTTTGAATGCATTATGGAGGATGTAACTGCACTTGGTACTTGAAATTACAGTACAATATCAAAAAGTGTACCTTAAACAACCTTGAGGAACAATGACATGGCTCATCTAATTCACATTTATAGACATACGAAATTATATTTTCTTAAAGAAATTCAGGCTGAAAAATTGTTAATATATTTTAAACCATTTTTATTAACAGCTAAAGAAGACTGTTTATGTGTATAACTTTGCATTTTTGTGAGGACTCTGTATAACGTATATATATATATATATATATATATATATATATATATATATATATAGATGTGTGTGTGTGTGCCGAAGAAGTTTGTATGTGTCAGGCTATGAAACATTTGCTGATATGTGGCCGTCCATGACATATCTGCTTTAGTTAATTCATTTAAAAAATTGTTTACATTAGAAAATAGTTCCTTTGCACGTGGGTTGCAATATCAACGTGTTCCATATCGGGGAGTCTTGCACGATTCTGACAATGTAAAGTTAACAAAAAAAGATGAGCATATAATAATAAATATTATTCGGTTTGATGAAGTCTTGATATTATGGATTTTTACAAGTAAACAGCAAATTCTTCTAGAATGATATGATATGATGTGATATGATGTGATATTATATTATATTATATTATATTATATTATATTATATTATATTATATTATATTATATTATATTATATTATATTATATTATATTATATTATATTATATTATATTATATTTCACGCAAAACTTCTCAACAGGAAATATATTGAACAAATACTTGCCAAGGTTAGCACGAATGCAAGTAAAGAACCATTACAGAAAAACCTTTGGCTATGCATTTTCTCCAGGTGATGTTTGTCGTTAGGTATCGATAATCTAGTAAACCTAAGCTAGATATATTGCAGTGACTGCTTATATAGTTCTGTATTTCTAGTAAACGTTACTGTATGTAATCGAACTTTGTTGTTAAAGGATTCACTTAAATACACTTTTTCAAGTTTTCAATATTTGGTTTGCTTTCTTTTCTTTTGTTTCGCTTTCAAAATATGTCTCTTTCATATTACAAATTATCTAAAGATAATGACTGAATCTTGGGTGACATTTTACAATTCGTTTTTGATTCCATATTTTAAATTGAAAATTTATATAAGAATCAATCGCTATCAGTTATTGTTCTAAATATTATTGCAAACAATATTACACAATATTATCTTGCAAGATATAATACTGTTGGATAAAAGTGTACTTCTGTTATTGGTGTATTATTTTTCCAATAACCAAATTAATATTATCTAGCTCAAAATGATAATTCCATCCAACTAATAAAATAAAAGATCTAAATACAAATAGTAACGATATCCATTCATCATAAAAGGTTTAACTGTTAGCCTAGATAAGACAGCTTTAGATCCTTTTATATTTTAATAACCTGTTTATCAATGTAATCCTGTGTTATATATATATATATATATATATATATATATATATATATATATATATATATATATATATATATATATATATATATATATATATAACCGTTTGCTAAAAAAAAACATTAGTATATTGATGCAATTAGGAGTATATTTATATCTGTATAGAAATAGCATAAATACACTACCCAAATATAGTTAATCAGTCAAAAGATGGGAAAAATAACAGATTACCCAACTTCTTCCCCTAGTGATCTGAAACTTAGATATATTTTAGTTCTGAATGTCTGAAGTGTCATATTGCGTGAGAGGGTGCAAGATTACAGAAAGGAAGAAAAACAACAATTGTTAGGGAATATAGCAACGTAATATTAAGTTAAAAATTTGGTCAAGTAAACCTTAAAAGGACCACTAAACCAATTTGATTGGGAGATAATATTTAAATATTAGTTTTGGAACAAAACTAAAGCTATTTAAATTAAACCCGTTAAAATCACAATAAAAATAAAGTTGACTATTTATGCTACTCTGTTCTAGCAAATTGATGCCTACCCATTACAAGATAAGCCCCCCACCCTTGCGGAGTCCCCATGTTTTCACTAACACTATTATTATTATTATTATTATTATTATTATTATTATTATTATTATTATTATTATTATTATTATTATTATTATCGTTTGTTTGATCATGAGATACGCGTTTAAAATTCCCTTCCTGTTGGCTAATTGCGAATGTATGAAACTGTTCAGATCATTGAGGAAGTACTAAATATTGCAAGGAAAACTCTATTCAAAATAACTTCCTCACACACATAAAATTGCAGATTTATCAATTGAAGCAACAACAAAATAACAAAGCCTGATAATAAAATAAAAAGAAACCATGAACCAAAGAATTTGGAAGATCTTTAGGGTTGCATGTAAAGTAAGCTCACATGCTGCATACCACATTTCTAATTATAACATACGAAATTAAAAAATTGGAAATACATTCTACTACTGAATATAACCCACAAATAGAATATTTGCAATAACATAAGGCAAGGTCGTTTGTGACTATTATTAGTGACTGAAAACAGAGTTTTAAGTCGGTAACACAACATATTGCAATATTGTAAACCATAACGTTTTCCCTTGACTTACCAAGGCTCGTAGTATAATGTAGATCTCGAAAGCTTGACTTCGTAATGTGGAACTCGTTAATGTTCTTATTTCGCTTATAAGCTATACATGGCGATTTGCTCTAGCTTACAATCTCTTTAGGTGTGTGAGTATTCTGCCAGTATTCATTTTGTTTATCTACCTGTTGGTTTATCGTTTTCACATGGCTATTTATGATTCATGATGCTTTTCAGAACTCTTTCTGTTTGCATATATACATGTATTAATGAAGAAATAACCAATTGTGTATATTTGTCATAGGTGTATGTGTTTGTTTGTTTGTGTGTGTGATTTGAATTATTAACGTAACTTTAACAATTTTTCAATTATATCGCTACGATGTATGCAGTGTGGCAGTTTATAGTGCACTTGGATATGTAGCATGATGTCCTACTCAGTTTCATTATCCTGACACCAGGCCGACCAGACCTAACACTAACTTCTTAAAACTGAGCACTAATCGAGGCAACTGTAAGTCTTTGGTTTGACGCAGCAGTGGGTTTGAACGCGCAACCTCCAAAATCTGAGGCGGACACTCTAACCACTAGGGCACAGGAGCGATCAAATAGGTAGGTAGGTAGATTGATAGGAGAGAGAGAGCTAAGGAGGATGATAGGGATGAAAGGAGTTAAACTGATATATTTTAGGTGTTCCAATTTCAATGCGTCAGGCATAGCACATAAACATTCCGGGAAGCTGTCATGGTGTGCTACATACATACATACATACATACATACATACATACATACATACATACATACATACATACATACATACATACATACATACATACATACATACATACATACATACATACATACATACATACATACATACATACATACATACATACATACATACATGCTTCTACCCGGGTAACTACATCTCGGCTCAATCAACGTTGTGAGAAAGCATATCAGTAACATCAGGGGATTGGTGGTACTTGGCGGGGTTTTCTCTGGTTCTGTGTGTGTGTGTGTGTGTGTGTGTGTGTGTGTGTGTGTGTGTGTGTAATTCTTCTGCTGTTGTTGTTGGGCTTAACGCCATTTTTCAGCACACGATAGGCTATTCATGGCGTCCAGTATTATTGGTGGAGGAAGAAACCGGGAAATCACCCGAAAGAACCAGAGACCCACGAGAAGCTACTGGCAAGCTTTCTCACCTATCCACATTCGCCGAATCCTAGACTCGAACCCACTCAGACAGAGGTTAGATGGCAGTGATCCGTAACGGACAGCGCTTTAAACCACTCGGCCACTCGGGGCCCCTAATCCTTCTGCTGCTAAAGTGATATTTTATCGTAAATGCGTGATGTTTTGCTTTGCGTTTTGCTTGGTACACTTAAGGACAATGCCTCAATTCTTCTGCTGTTGTTGTTGGGCTTAACGCCATTTTTCAGCACACGATAGGCTATTCATGGCGTCCAGTATTATTGGTGGAGGAAGAAACCGGGAAATCACCCGAAAGAACCAGCGACCCACGAGAAGCTACTGGCAAGCTTTCTCACCTATCCACATTCGCCGAATCCTAGACTCGAACCCACGCAGACAGAGGTTAGATGGCAGTGATCCGTAACGGACAGCGCTTAAAACCACTCGGCAACTCGGGGCCCCTAATCCTTCTGCTGCTAAAGTGATATTTTATCGTAAATGCGTGATGTTTTGCTTTGCGTTTTGCTTGGTACACTTAAGGACAATGCCTCTACATCGAACTTCCTTGTGTAAATATGAGCTATTTGTTCATAATATGTGATTTATCTCAGTGTGCTACCAATCTTTAAACATTTATATAACTAATGTAATATAAAATGAGCTATATATTGGGTGAAATCGCATCGCATACATTAAATTTTGTCTAAATTTATAAACAAGAATATTCGTGTTTTATAAATAGCTACAGTGAGCATAATAAAGAGTGGAAAAATATGTGACAATTAAAATCCATATTTACTCTATCGATACCATAATAACACTACGTAATGTACGATAATCTTATGACAGTATTATCTAATACCCAACACAAACGGTCAAAAATACATGGTTTCCTACCTTTGAAGGTTACACTTTATCTCTGTCCTAAATGTAGACGTATCCAACGAAATACAACACAGGAATGTATTGTAATAGTCTCATGAGACTAGACCCGGAAGATTTATTAAGTCAGGGTATTGATTTGCCTGGCTTGTATCCGGACTATCCACTTAGTGGTGCCGATTTTTTACCTTTTAAATTCATTGGTTTTGATAGATGAGTTACCTGATCAAGGGAAATATTCAAACGGGTGTGTCTAGTTCTGTGATAAAATCACTGTTGTATTGCTTAGTCGTTTTTCGTACCGTTGTGTGCAACCAGATATTGGTATATTTATCAAACATTGACTTCACCCGATAATATCCCGCTATTGCAATTTATGTGAGTTTGAGTAAAAGTTATTTTAAAGTTAAAAAAAATATGAAACTGATTCCGCCCAACTGAAACACACGTAACATGTACTAGTAGTATTCGGAAACAGAAATGGAATAAAAACATTAAATTTATACTGTTTGTAACATGAATGACACAATTTTGTTTAATGTGTTCTTGCATGAAGTATCTGAAATAGCCGCATTAGAGATTACTGTGAAATAAAGTTTAGATTTCAACGCTATTGTGCCGCTAGTAAACCCTCCTATAGAAGACCGAGGGGTGTTTGCTTGAATTTGTTTATTCAATAAACAACATAACCGTGCTAAACATGCTATTTCAATTTATTTAAATTGTCACGTATTAGTCAATAGCTAATGTTGATCTACATTTACAAACCCCGTATACGCATACATGCATGCACCCATTGTAAATGTAAAAAAGCGGCTTTACTTTGAGTGATCAATCGACCGCCGAACATTAATGAGGTGTGTGTGTGTGTGTGTGTGTGTGTGTGTGTGTGTGTGTGATCAATATACAAACATTTTCAGTGAAAATCAATAACACTATTTTTGAAAGATATACTAACGAGTGGCAATTATGAGATGGGGAAATACTAAGCAAACATGCTCCTAAATATTGATGAATATTTTCAGCGCATAAACAGGAGCTTTTTTCGTGTATATTTGTTAACACATGGAAAAAGGTAATGAATATTCGTGAGTTCTAACTTGATTTAAATATCAAAATGATACTGTCTGATACAGTAAGTACAGGTATAGTTGTGTTTGTAAATGTGTTAGCGTTACAGATTCTGGATGGCTATTAAAGCAAGAGAAATCTAATCTGCATAATCAAACTTTTCGTGCTTGATATTATAGCTATGAACTGTCAAAGCAACTTACAAGGCACAACCTGTTTTGCAAGGAAGGTATTTATAAGAACTAAAAAGGCAATTTGTATGATGTATTTGTCGCACAATGAATGACGACA
This sequence comes from Potamilus streckersoni, assembly GCA_016746295.1. Taxonomy (NCBI): domain Eukaryota; kingdom Metazoa; phylum Mollusca; class Bivalvia; order Unionida; family Unionidae; genus Potamilus; species Potamilus streckersoni. Next base: position 2,651,855 of record JAEAOA010001913.1, on the reverse strand, counting down.
TAGAGATATAATTCAGTGATTTCGTTGTAATTTTTTGGCGTTGTGCATTTCTAAACAAGTTTCAACGACTGTTACAGTCTGGATATACATGGGTTCCTACCCACACAGCATGTGACACATTTTATGTAGTTCCGTCTTAACATCCGCCTAAAGATAATGAAAAACTACTTTAAATTTTACTATATATCGTAAATATGCACTACAGTTTCTCGTAAACACATGGGCGACCACACATAGGGGTAAGATGTGGGGAGGGGGAGAGGGCACTTGTTTTAAAATTCATATGGGAACTGTGTGTAACAAGAGAGAAGATGAATCAGTATCATATAAGCTAAGACTAGGTATCGACTATATCGGTTGATGAAAATGGATATAGTTACCATCAGTGTTGTGTTCCCAGCATAATAGGACGCAGCATGATTTCATCACAACAACGTTACTGTCGACACTCACTTAAAAGACAAGTCGGCAGATCTGAGTGTACAGTTTCTTAGATGCAATCAGTAGCATAACTAAGATATACCCTGATCTGCAGGCGCATTATGTTAATGCAGATCTGGATCATCGTTGCTTACAGTTTGACTAGACTTATAAACTAGTATATAAGCTACATTTCAAATAAAAACCGTCAACGGACAGTCCAGGACATGCACCTCCCTTCCCCCGCTGTTCCGTAACACCCTTCCTAGAGACACGAACAAGCTCAAAAGCGAGGTATAGCCGAGGCGGCGCGGCCTACTGCCCCACTTAATTTAACGATGTCTTCAGTTTAGCCCTTGAAGACCATCATACAAACATGATCCTTTCGGCCTTTCGGATGGCGGTCAAAAACAGCCAACCAACTACAACTAAGCGGCGCTAAAAGAAGTAATGGATGGCCTAAATCTAGCTGATTGAAATTACTTTAAGTACATACAAGTACGCTAAGTACGCCAAATTCCAACATGATGCAGTATTCTAAATCCACAACTGTTCAGCATTAGCCCAATTGATTATGTGGCTTAAACATAATTGGAATAGGGACACCCGTAGGCACAACTGGTAAAACTTTGATCATAGTCTGCCTGGTGAAATAAGACAGGTTGGACTTTTTCTTTGGGGGGGGGAGGTTGTATGGAGCATGCATGACTGCGTGTTTCTTTGGTGGTTTCTTTTTGCTGTCAAAGGTCGAACGATAAGAGTGCCCCACAAGAACCTCTGGTCGAGACCAGGACACGAAGCAGTTGCCACGGTCTGAAATAGCATGCATGACAACTTAGTTCTTTCTTCTTTATATGAGGCAGGCTAACGATTGTAAAGTATAATGACAGTCTTGTAATTTTGCATGCTGTAAAGCATAGATGAGACTAGCGCAAGTTTTATGGTGCATTTCCCATAGTTATGGTACTAACTTTAAACTGAATACAAGCAGACAAGCACATAGATAGCTAGATGTACATCACCTTCAAAAACATATGAACAGAGATTATTGAAGTAGTCGGAACTGTTCGTGTGTTTAGGAACGACTAATATGTTATTTAATGTTTAATCTTATATTCAAACAGTATGTGTATAATAACATCATATCATCAATTTAGCACGTTTTAAATAAAACCAGCTCTTGTATCTCATTGGATTGTTGATTATTATCAGTGACATTTTCATTTCAATTCACACAAACTCCTTCCTAATTCTGTGGACAAAATATATACGAATTTGTTTCAATTGTGATTCCCCCCTCCCACACACAAATGTACCGATAAGCCTAACAGTGCAAGTTACTGCAGGACAAGGGAGATTATTGAAGGACAAGGAACGTTACTATTAGCAAAATGTATTGCGATTTCTTCAAAATCAGATCAATATCCCCTAACTATCTGTACTTAATGGTGAATTGCCAAGAGCCCTTAAATGTAGACCTGAATGCTGAAGACAACTTTCGGTAATCTTAATTGAATCGACATTTCAAGTACACTGCGAAGACAGGACGTAAATTCATTCACTGGATTTGGATATATAAACCATTAAATATCACCAAAATGCAACATCTATGGAAACGACCGAACGACGTTTGGCAAACAACTCAATACGCACGCGCGAGCTTGTGACGTTACAAGAGGAACCTCCAGTTGGCTAGCAACATGGTTACTCGTCGCCAAGTCAGAGCGAACATGAACAAGAATTGGATTAATATTTCCTCTTCTTTTGATGAAGGGCAAAAAGGAAGTAGTGAAAAAGGCGTTGAACCTTGCAGATATGAACCGTATGGAGGGTCGTCATTACAGAGAGAAAGAAAAAGGAATTGAATGATATGTCGGCAACAAACAGAACAATACTTAATGGTATGTTAGATCAGGCTGGTTTTCTAGATATTGATGCTAATTTCTCTCATTGTTACATTTATAATTTTTGCCCGTTATATTTCATTTTTACATGTAGAATATAGAACATAATCGTGAAAAGATACAATTCTTGCTTTATTTCAAATATCTTTATACAAATATGCATATACCTTGATTCGCACAAATAAACCAAGGCACCGTCATTTTGAATTACTCAGTCCTTTGTCTGGAAAGTTCGTAAGATTTCCATGTTGATTTGCTAGTCAGCATAAAGCTTTATCAACTCTATTTTGGCACATTTGATTATAAGCTTGTTTGTATTCAGTAGCAGATTAAATTAAATGTGTAACATCGTAGCTGTCAAAAACTGTCACCAAACCAATCAAAAATTGAATATCACAGATGTGGTGGAATGTGTTAAACTAAACTCAGACTTCTTTATATAGTACATTCTTTAGGCAATATAGATGATTCTTGCATTTGTTATGTTGCAAGATTTTAGTTTGTCATAAATGTTCAATTCCATTAAACACTGTTTACATTAGCAAGACATGCCTCAAATAACTTACCTATCTTTTTATACAGGTGTCTTTTGTGCTCAATGTCAAGTTATGCCCACAGCAGAGGAATCCCAGTGGTGCTATGAAATCGCTAAAACATACGACAAAATCACTGGTTTTAGTAAAGCATTGCAGTGTATTGCTGACCATTCTGGGTTTCGAACAGTTTGTTAGGACTGGTACGTATTTGAGACAGCATATTACTAGTACAGACAACAATATAATCAACACATGGAAGACAGCAATGAGCAAGTACATTTTATTACATAGCTGAAGTCTGTCAATATTTCAGAGTTAAATAACATCTTCACTCAGACAGATACACTTATCATTAATTTGTACCAATACCATGAATTTAGTTTTGAACATAAACAATTGGTAGGAAATATTAACAACTGCAAATATTTCAATATAAAAATGAGATCCATTGAATATATATTAAAATATTAAAATTAGTATGTGTACAGCTGTAATTGTATTTTCTTGATGTCTAAATTTCTCATGTCATTTTTTAATCAATTTTCAGAAGGAGGTAGTAAGTGGCATATGAGCAGTTTGTTTGATGGTGCCAGCACGACCATCTCCAGCTGAAATACCTCATTTCCTTAAAGTAGCTCTCTTGATTTTTCTTCCAAAAATGTGTATTTGTTGACTGGAGGTAGTTCCTTTTGGTGCATATAGAAAATGTCTGTGTTGGTGTTGGCCATTTTCAGGAATTCAAAATTTCTCAAAGCTTGTGAGCGAATGGCTCCAGCAAATAAGAAAGTGGATGAAAGCTGCAGGTTTCCAGCTGGAATGAAACTAACGAAGGGCTGGCTATTCCAGGATCTTTTGTTAGTACAGACATCACATTTCAGAATAATGTTAATAAAAGTTCTCTTTCTGTGGTTATCATGTCCTTGTGCTTCATTAACACAGTTAACACAAATTTTGAATAGACCTAAGAGCTCACTCTCTGCTACTAAGAACTTCATCTCTTGATGAGTTGACTTCTGTCTGTAGGAAAAAAAGCATTTATTGTATGATACAGACTTTATTTAAAGTTGGAAAAAAATATATATCTAACAATACATACCACAAAATTAGTCCTATGACATAAATGCTTATCTATGCAACCTTTTCTCTCTAGGATTTTGAAATTAAAACCAGCAAAAAATAACTAGAAACTGCAACTTTAAGCTGATTGAAACTACAAATTTCATCACCATAATGTATAATATTTACTTACTGGGGCTGTATTAGCTTTAAAGAAATAGGAAAAAATTTTACACTAGAAGATACTGTTTAATTCATTAATTACCATCATTACTTCAAAGCATTTTTAACAAAACTCTTGGTCAAACAGTCCCCTCATCAAGAAAACCACATTTGTTGAAAAATTAAATTATTCAAAATGATCTTAATACATTCCATATAAATTAACAGTAACATCAATATAGAGGCTATTTTTATATTATAGCTAGATGTAGCCATTACTAAATATGGGCTGGTGACTGTGCTACACAGGCATCATTGTAACTTGCCCCTGATCCTCATTAAAGTTGCTCTGCCAGGATGAATCTCTTATTATTTTAACAAAAATGTATTTAGTCCTGACTGTTGAATGCTCTGTTTTGTTTTTAATCTTGATTAGTGAAACCTACAATATCTGGGTCAGACCAAAAACAGTTCCATTTTCTACCTCATCTTCTGTTACATTGTAGGACCCTAGTATTACATTGTCAACTGAACTTGTACATATGGAATCAGTACACAATTAATAAAATCCGGTTCAGTACCCACGAATGTAGTCCCAGTCTATTTTTAGATCACTGTTTCCTAAGTTTGGTGGTGATACTAGAGTTAGATTTTGGCATTCTTTGTAAGGATTTAAAGGCAATTGTTTATTCTTTAAAATGTGAGCTTATGGTGTGGTTGTCTGTGTGCATTGGCGACAGTGCACATTGAGTAATAAGGTCATGGTGATGATCCGGAAGTGAAATCTGTCTCCCGTTGCCTGGTGTTTTGTTTACAATTCAGCCTCTCAAAAAAATGCAGGTCATCTCTTGACAAGAACTAAACTGTAAAGTCATCTTTGAAGGTATTTTAGATTAACATATGATTTGTATTGATTGTCACACAGTGGAAAGTTCAGTACTGAGAAAAAAATGTAGAGACAATATAGTGAAATTAATTGTGTTATATGGCCTGTCAGTAAAAACTTGAAACTGATATAAAATTTTTATTTTTAATGACACACATAAAATTTAAAATGTTATCTATATTGACTTTGAAAATATAAAAATGAAGCTAAAAATAAAAAATAATTTTAATTTTAAAAATTTTAATGAAATTTAAAAAATAATTCAAAAATAAAATTTTTCCACCAAGTATACACACAAATAATATTTATTTGGAATGATATTAAATGATATCAGCATATATATATATATATATATATATATATATATACTCCTACACCATATACAAGCTCCAATGATGGATATTTGTCAAATTTGATCAGAGAAAATAACTTTATTAATCAAAACGAGACCCTCATTTAAAATACATGAAGACAAAATTCTATTTTGCTTTGTATTTTTAGGTCACTGAAAATATTTATTTGGGGTCCAAACAGTTAATTTATGTGTTTATGATGGGGTGACTTCCAGAGTAACACATATTTGCTTATATCGCTATCAGTAATTGTTTATAACCATAGTTATAGGGTATTTAGTGAGAGGACAGAGATGAAGGCTTTATACTAGAACCTGTTCAAGTTCTCTGCAAAATCATATTAAGCTGTCAGAGAATGAAATACAGGTCAGAGGGGTAAAATATACTTTACCCAGGTATATTTATCATTGCATGTAAGAAAACAGCAAAATGATGTAAGTTGAACACAGAATGCATTCCATTTTATTGTTCAATTTCTTTAAGATGTTGATTGATGTAGTGTGACATTGTGGCACAGATGGCATTATGGGAATTCTCATGATCCATTTTGCTTTATGCATTATTAATGACTAATAATATTTGTTATCTGACACTTTAAAGATTACATAAGTAATATTCAAACAGATTATTTGAATTTAACTTTCTACAACTGCTCCTGACATGGTTCCATAGCTGACATGAACAAATATGCATATATTTTGTAATGTTTGAAATCAAAAGTTGACATTGTTAGGCTGACATAGTACCTATAGTGAATCTGTAAGGCTCAGTTTTGACTGTGTGCACTTAAAATATCCCAAGATGTTATTTTCATCATGAATATGCCTCTGTATGGTAACACATTTCAATTTAGTACTTTGACAGAGGGCGGTATTGCAGCATCAGCTGATATCTGATTCCATTGAATCATTGAATCATTGAACTTAATAACTTGGTAGCCAAGACTCTTAAAAATAGACTAAAAATGTTCAAACAGATTATTTGAATCATGTTTGCACATGTGATTTTAACAAGTAGATTGCATATGTCCCACACATGCAAATATATATCCTTATTTACAAGTTTTCAGGATGAAAATTTCACATTTAGTTGATGATATAGGATCTATTGGTACCTATAGTTGATCTGTGTGGCCACATTTTGCTATATTCACTCGCAATATCTAAATTTGTTTTTCCTTCATGAATAGGATTGCATATAGTAATAAATTTTAATTTGGTACATTGTCATTTGACTTTCCACTATACTGGCATGTATCAATGTTTACACTAATGATCAAACCTCACCATTCCAATATTGCCTTAAACTTTATGATACATACTCTACCAGATTAGTTATTTAACCTGCAAATGGCTAAATATACTTGTAGAAACTTCATCTATTTTTAGGATGCATTTGTCACTTTAATACATGGCAATTGCTTCACATCTTTGATTGTCACTCTATCAAGTTTACCTTTTTTAACCATATTTGCAACCTGAATGTTATTTTAAAATCACCATATCTAACACATTTTAAATTCATTTGCCTACATCTTTCTGTTTTTTTAGAATTAATTGAAACATGTTATATCTTTTCAGGTCTAGCCTGGTATCTGGAACAAAGTATTAGAGTTGGATCAATTTGGAAGCTCTCCAGTAGTCTAAAAGTGATAGCAAGGTCTCATAAGGACATGTGCAGTGTGCTACTATAAGTGACCAAGATGAGTTCATATCAGTATACTGATATACAGCATCTCAAAGACATGGCTTAGATCTTCATGAGAGAGATTCACATAATTTTTCAGTAAGGTGGAACTTCCCTGAAACTGAATTTTCATATTGCATTGTTGACTTTTGTAGTTATCAGCATTAAAATGGAATGCATATTTACTATAAAACATGGTAGTGGTTCCATCAAAACTTTAAATTTTAGTGGGCTATTAGTTATTCAAACAACTGCCCAGGTACCTGAAACAATAAATGTGGAACATAGCACCTGTCATTGTTTCTTTAGTATGTACACCTATATGCATCTGGATAGGCATATTGCAATTTGCTGTCAAAATCACTGTGAGCTATCATGCTTCAGTACCCCTGGGATTAATATTATCAGTTGTACAGATCTAAACTACCATTTGTTTTAAACACCATTCATTAATTAACTTTGCTGCCTTAAATTTGTCAAACTGAATGTCATAACTTGTATGAAAATTTAATTTTTGCAAAATAAATAGTTTTTAAAATTTATATATTTATTTAAATTTCCATTAAATTTAATATATCCATATTTTTTAATTTCAAGACTATTGTCTAACAGGCCTTATAATGTGTTACAAATAGGTTTTTACTTCATTGAAAAATTCCTATAATTAAGGAAGATTTAGCAAATTTAGTTTTGGTTTCTTAAGAACAATTGGACCTCAAATTGCACCCTATAGAACACCAGCACTACACACTTTCTGACAGCTGTCACATGTCTTGCTTGCAAGGAAATTTCAAAAGACTTTATGTATACAGTTGAAATAGTAGTGGCATGCAAAATAAAATGCAAATATAAAAGTTTGAAAAAACATTGACCCTTTCAGAAATCAGTACACAATTAATAAAATCCGGTTCAGTACCCACGAATGTAGTCCCAGTCTATTTTTAGATCACTGTTTCCTAAGTTTGGTGGTGATACTAGAGTTAGATTTTGGCATTCTTTGTAAGGATTTAAAGGCAATTGTTTATTCTTTAAAATGTGAGCTTATGGTGTGGTTGTCTGTGTGTATTGGCGACAGTGCACATTGAGTAATAAGGTCATGATGATGATCCGGAAGTGAAATCTGTGTTCCGTTACCTGGTGTTTTGTTTACAATTCAGCCTCTCAAAAAATGCAGGACAACCCTTGACAAGAACTAAACCGTAAAGTCATCTTTGAAGGTATTTTAGATTAACATATGATTTGCATTGATTGTCACACAGTGGAAAGTTCAGTACTGAGAAACGCATGTAGACACAATATAGTGAAATTAATTGTGTTCTATGGCCATATAGCCATACCATGCTGTAATGTCTGAAAGATAAATTTATCTGAGGTCGTACTGCCATGCATTGTACTGATGAAATGGTCATGTGAAGCTCTGCATGGAGAAACTTTATTACTTACATTTATGTAAAATATTTTCCACCTCAAAATTATATCACCAATGAAACCTGGCCATATTAATGTATAACAGCTAATTCTCTCTCTCTCTCTCTCTCTCTCTCTCTCTCTCTCTCTCTCTCTCTCTCTCTCTCTCTCTCTCTCTCTCTCTCTCTCTCTCTCACACACACACACACACACACAGAGACATGTACACTAACATGAAAAATTCATTCATAAAGAAATGAAATAAAAGGAAAACAGTTTGTAAAATTTAGAGATACTATATTACCCGTTCTCTATTTCTCTTCTTGTATGTTGGTCTAAAGCACTTGGGTGTCTGGTCTAAGCTATTGGTTGTGGTGGGTGCGTGACATTCATCCGCATCAGGACTCTGAGCACGCTATACCTCGTTGCATAATGGATGATACTGCGTTTGGGAGAAGAGTAGCTTTTTTTCTTTTTTCCAAACGTAGCCATCAAACTTTGACGCCTTCTTCCTTGACCTTCAATCTTCTTGTCAAATGACGTGTAACGAGCAAACAAAAATTAGAGCTTGGCCTGTATTTTTAATCAGTCATCTACCTAGGTTCTTGGAAGACAACGTTTTATTTAAATCTGATAAACTGTGTATGTAAACACTTATAATCAACTATTTAATTCGTTTTCTTTTGGATGAGGGTTGGTATTTTTGGGAGAACTTCCGGTCTTTTCCTGGTCTTCAAAAACTTTTAAAAAATATTATTGCTCTGTGTTATAGAAAATGAGAACCAATTATATGTGTGCTATTAATTTTAAAAAATATAATGCAATGATAGTACAAATATAATGCAATGATAGTAAAGAAATATCCTGTACGCAAGAGGTGCCACGTACTGACCTAAAACAGAATGGAAATACATTTTAATATCGTTGCTGGTATGAGTAAGAAAGTGAAAGAGCAATAAATTTATGTTCCTGTAGTAATTTTATTTTTTATTATTGACTTAAGCCGAGTATATATTTATTTATATTTTATTACTGCAAAAAATTAGTTTCTGCAATCTGAGCTATTTAAGGGTATATAATTAAGGTTAAATTATGTAATTTATGTACGCTCAACGTGAGTTTTGTGAGCAAATTAGTCATCGTATACATTACTAACGTGATATAGTTGTGAGCAAATTAATCAAGACATTACTCAACTGGTTATAATTTTTAAGGCAATGTGTCTTTTTTGGTATCGGTAATTCATTTCCTCAACGCACTCATGGACGGCTCCATAAAATGGTCAACAATTTTGACTAGATAATGGATGGCGGGTATAACAAATGCCGTAAGAAAACTACATCTTACGTACACAATTAGGGCATTACATTCCTTCTTTAAATAGTTGTGACAGACCATAAATTGACATTTTATCTATACGGGATACAGTCTAAGCACAAAGGAAATCCTGACGGATTTCATCAATAGGAGTCTTAGAAAAAAAGGGCACCATATGGGTACTTGGTATGAAAAACAACAACCCTGTGCATCGATTGCATCAATAATTTGCTATAATTAAAGCCCTACATAGAGGAGTCCCATTTAACCCTTTTAGATATTATCTAGTTATGTCTAATACATCTGTCGTACACACATGGCCGTAACGTTTTTCCTTAAAACGAGTTTTGACTTGCACCTTCTTTGATAAACAGTAAATTACCGGGTCAAACAGAAAATATGTTCACTATGCTACATATGGCTGACTGGCTTCAGTCAAAGCCACCTGGCTGACCTCACCTATGCATGCACTCCATTTAGAAACTTGCAAACCTCTTCAGACACGGTCATTCTCATAGTTCCAGTATGTTAAAACTTAAAACGAAGTCACACAAATGATGTTCTCTTAGGTACCAGGCCCCAGCTACGTGGAACGAATTTAATAGTGCTCTTAGAACTCAAATAATTCGACTACAATAAATAGATTAAAACTTAATAATGTTTGCTTCTTTAATTATTGACCATTTGTTTTTGTTTTGTAATTCCATGATGCTGTTTTGTTAAAATCATTTAGTTGTATTTGTTTTTGTGTTATCTAATGCTATAAAGCGTTTGGAGCTTTTAAAGATTATGCGGTGTACTAAGTCCAGATTATTATTATTATTATTATTATTATTATTATTATTATTATTATTATTATTATTATTATTATTATTATTATTGAAATATTTTCTGTTTTTCAAGTGGTGTGCGATTCAATAGATTTTTTTTACCCTAAATCATATGTTGGACACTTAGCAAACTGAACTGAAAATAAGCCAAATTAAATGCGTTAGCCATGCAAACATTGTGTATCTAACAATAGTTAAAAACACACATAACTGAGGGAAACAGCTTACTGCACCGAAGTCTACAAATAAAATACATATAGCATGTTTTACACGTTAATACATCCATAATTGGACTGAAAATGAAAACATTTGATGAATTCGGTTATTTCGTAAGAGGAGACAACAAAATCTAGACATATTTTGCAAGATGAAATACGTACGATTACCTGAACCAGGTGTCATGAATAGATGATATAATAAAAGTATCTGATTAATTTTTTTTTAAAAAAATCCGATTAGTAAAAGCAATATGATCAATAGAAACATCGATTACTATAAATATCTGATCAATAGAAATATAAGATGAATTGAAATATTTGATAAATGAACGTATATGATCTAATATCTGCTTTTAAGAATATTCTGTGGGTTTTTTTTCAGTATAGGTTACGTAGCAGATAGGTTAGAAAATAAGTTTGACTATTTGGAGAGTAATTCTGCTCAGTATAAGCTTAAGATAGGTCAAGGCGTGTATATCGGTTAATATAGACTTAAAGAAAGCGATATTGTAGTCCGGCATTCGCGATGTTCTTCTAAACTACTTTTATCACCTGTGGCCCAGCGGAAGTCGCGGGTTCGAATCCCGGTCGATTCATACCAAAGACTTATAAAAATGGTATTAACAGCTGCCTCGCTAGGGATTGATCAGAGTTAGTGTTAGGCCTGGTTGGCCTGGTGTCATTGTAACATGACTTGGTGGAACATCTGCGGCTTGATGTCCTAATGCTATACGTCACTATAAAAACTCCACTGCAGACATCATAGCGATATGATATAAAAATTGCTAAAGCTACGTTAAAAATCTTAATCTCTCTCTCTCTCTCTCTCTCTCTCTCTCTCTCTCTCTCTCTCTCTCTCTCTCTCTCTCTCTCTCTCTCTCTCTCTCTCTCTCTCTCTCTCTCTCTCTCTCTCTCTCTCCTTAATTTTGATCTACTTTCTCAAAATGACCACGGGCTGATTGTGAACTCAACTTGTAAGCCTGTATAGACTGCACCTACAAAATATGATATCACCCATGTATGTTTAATCCATGTTGTATTGTCAAGAATTACTGGGAGGAAGTTGATCACTGATATTTTCATAACCAACTAATCAGACAGCGTCATATCGGGAAATAGTATAATTATAATCCCACCATCATCAGAACCACTCCTGTCCCAGGGTTTCGTTTTTGGATTGGGGTTATCTGGTCAACAATTATATTAGGAACTCATTCTGGTCTACGTATATCGTTTTTCTTTCTTCTAGCATTCGCTTTACACTATGGATTAAATATCATCACATTTTCAAAATTCACTTCTATCCCTCTCCTATTCCTGGATGCTATCCCTGGGTGGGGGCATTGGGTCAAGAATTATATTGGGTGCATATTTTTATTGATGTTTTATAACCATTTATATTTCCATAAATTCTTACCTATTCCACTCCATTTTCTTTCAGTACAAATCATGCCCCTGCATTCTGCCGATTAGGGTAACACTGGCGATATATTTTGGCCACAATATTTGGTTTTAGTTTTATCGAAAACTCCATATCGTATTCACATCATATGTGGAATTTAATATCATAATACGTTCTTTTTCTCGGTATCACGTCGGTCTATAGTTAAGAATTATATGATGTGGACATATTCTGGTTTAAAGTTTGCTTATCATTTATTTTATTCGCTTATATTTCAATAAGTCATTAAGTTAATATTTTGAATATATCATAATCACGCACTGATCTTTTGAATTATTCTACTTCTAATTCTGGATTAAGTTCTGAATGGGTTGTGGGGTTTATAAGTATATATTGCTCACACATCACTTCGTCCGCCTGAGATCGAGTTTTGCCTCGACAAACGTGTGTAGAAAACTTAGCGATACCTTCCTGTGGGTTGATCGGTTGTACAAAGTTCTTCATCCACCAGATAGACCGTCAGTCATGTATAATATATCAGGTCATGTTCTAAAAATGAACCTAAATACCACAAACACTAGCTAAGCCGCTTTATCTTTGTCCTGTGTTGTTTAATAAAATTTAAACAAACACTCACTCAGAGGTCTTAAAAGGTTGGGATATTTTATTACTCCATTCGTCTATTCTGCCTGTACCACCAACATATTGGGGCAAAATCTACGGTTGGGACCATGAGGTCAAGAAATAGGACACTGATTTATTTTTGTTTGTATTATGGTATACACTGATGAAGTTTTGTTATTGTTGTTTTTAATAATAATAATAATAATAATAATAATAATAATAATAATAATAATAATAATATTATTATTATTATTATTATTATTATTATTAATTTTCAGCTATATGCATGTTTTGAATATGATATCATAGCATGTATACAGATAAACTTGTGTGATTATTGCTTTGTGACTTTGTACTTCAATGGATCAAAATCCAAATTATATCCTTTTTAGATATTCTTTCCTAACTTCCTGTGACCATCCATCCCTTAGGTCATCTCACTGCTTGAGGACATGGAGTCATATAATACAACCATTTGGTCTTTATTAGTTCACTTTATCGTCACTGGTAGGGTGAGGTTGGGTCATTCGGATGATTATTGACGACTGTTTGTCAATGACTTGGACCTGGTGGCAATGTATGTAGTTATGAACCATGCTTACAATGGTGAAAATATTATTTTCTTATTAGACTTACTAATATCATTTTCTTTGACGTTCAACAACCAAATGTAATGGCTTCATTCTCTACTAAGCCATCCACAAACTTAAGTTAAAATATATGAACAAGAACAGAAACATTGGTGCAGAAACCCTTTATAACATGTCAGTTACAGTAACCTTTATCTTTGACTATTTGACCCCAAACTCGGTAGATTTCTTCCTTGTTCAAAGTGCAATCCCATCCACAAACGTTTAGCTGAGGGATGATATGAATAAAACTATTGTGCAGAAATCATTCTTGTTACATCTATAGTGACTTTGACTTTGGTATTTCGAAAACAAAATGGACATGTTTCTCCTATGTTCTATATGTAAGCCCTCCACATAGTTTCTGTATTTCAGTGAACACACGGGTATTAGCATAGTTCTGTCAGTGGAATGGTGAGCAATTTGTTCACATAAAATACCCAACTGTCTCCGTCACAGCCCAAACCTAATCCATGATGTGATCCAGTCTATAGCCAAAATAAGCGCATACAGATTTTGAAAATATCGTGAGCACAATAATTGGTCAACATAGAAATCTGATAATGATGACGAGCATTGCGTTCACAAAATTATTTCAAAAACTGCATCTCTCATAAGTCTTTAAGGGCGATAACTCTTACAAAAAGCAAGCATTTACAACCATTTATCAATATGCTCCTTCTTTGATGACTGTAATATGCGCCCGGTTTGCAACAGTCCAAAAAATTACACAACATTCTGTATTCAGTTATCTACATGAAATAAATACAATAACTCGAACAAACACTGTAGGAACACAGTGATTTGTCAACAGGCGCATCATCAAATGATGACCATGATCTCTACAAAATTGTATGGCGATTTTCAGAAAACTGAGATTGGCTGTGTTCGCATAACACGATATAGAGTTACAAGTCAACAACGGCACTAACAAAAATTGCGGTAGCTAAGTTATTTTTTGATATGAGCATATTTAGTTGATGATTAAAATATTTCCAGCTTTATTAGAATCCATTGAAATCTTTCATAATAGTAATATCAAAAGATAATGTCATACACTGAATTCATCTCTACATTGAAGAGAGTACGAACTCTTTCGTATTTTGGGGAAAGCAACAGAATGGAAATATGGTCTTATTTTTATATTTTCAAAGTTTCATGGTAATCATCAAACCTTAACAGACAAATTAATAAAAATTTAGAAATCCAATATGAATTCACCTTTAAGTCAAAAACATAAACTATTAATGACTAAGCTCATACAAAAGCATTAAAATTAGACAATGAACCAAAAATGTTAAGCAAAATATGAAAAATATTCAGATTTTCCTTGTATTGCAATATTGATGGGGCTTTTTATTTTATACAATTAAGTTACACTTTCAAAAAAATCTAAAATTGTTCCTCTAAAATGTGCTGAATTTCTCTGGGAAAGTATCACATCTGTGAATCCTGAGACCCGCGAAGCTTATAATTGTAAACACATCACAGTAAGCCTAAAAATTGTAACTCTTTTTAAACTCATGTCCGTTCTCCAAAACTTGCTGAAACTGAACAAATTATATTTAAACTTATTTACATATTGCGATTTGCTATGGTTATGCATAGAAAATATGTTCTTATTATTACGGTTATTTGATCATGACCTTTTCTCAAAATGTTAGAACTGGATCACTTTTTTTGCGACAAAAGATCAAACTGTATTGTCTAAGGACGTATATTGCTAAGTTAAGAGAATTGATCTGATGGTAAGATTCAAACCCGCACCATTTCAGTAGCATGTTTGGCATAATAACCATTGTGCCAACGCAGCTCATGTCTCCGTTAGTTGCCTTTCACGTCAGGCGGGCTGGGGGCATACAGCCTAGTTTATATTTCTGAACAGTAGTTCTTTAATTGTGGAATCTTAAACGGGAATAAATCTGTACTTTACCTGGATAAAACACAAAATCTCAAATTGCATTTATTATGTAGGACACCTGTAATGAATATTTACAATGCTTCTTCCAAACATTCCAGCTTATCCAGTAGCTGGAGTGATGCTCATCAAGGAATCTGTGATGCAAGAGGTATGGTCTAAAATGTTTAGATACACATCGTGGTGAAAATATTAAACTTAAAAATAAATCAAAAGCTGAAAATGATGACATTCTGACACATGAAATGTCCAAGTAACCCATGCAGCCGAAAGGCTCCTCGGGACGTCATATGAACTCTGACATGGCGTGCCACTGTATGTGCGACATCTGCGTGCTCTAGGCCTGTTGTGCAAACGTACAAAATATAATATTACACTGAGTATCAATCGTTCTTGAAAATGAATCTCCATTTTGTGCGTATATATATATATATATATATATATATATATATATATATATATATATATATATATATATATATATATATATATATATATATATATATATATATATATATATATGTGTGTGTTTGTGTGTGTGTCGTTTCTTTATACTGTTAGACTGGGTTACATAAAATGTTCTTTTATTGTACACGAAGCACTTGAGATTGGTCTGAATCATTCAATTCAAAATCATCAACGTCTTTTGCACACTTATCACTGATCCCATTGAGCGAACAAGCTACGGTTGAGTACTTTGGTTTGCAAATCCTGAACTAGATCAATGATACTAGTTATATTAGGAGCTTACTATTAGAAATATAATTGTGAGAAATGTAAGGTAAGACGATTAGCAAACCTAGTTGAAGGAGTGCACAGTGCTGGTTATGCGCAAGCATACTAATTATATATACATGGCTAACAAACTGTGTTACCCTGCAGTTGTTATCAGGAGAGAAACGCTGTTCGCCAGACCTGGGCATAGGCGAATAAATTATAATAATAAAGTGCTTCACTATTTCTCTTTATGATGCTGTAAACATACTTAAATTTAAAAGATGTAATGCTGTGGATTTCATTCTGTATCCACAAAATATTTCAAAACGTAACTGCAAAGAACCTGTCATTCTGTCTATGAGCCACATGTGCTTCATAAATTTGAATAAGATACCCAGCACATCAATATATTTATATGTTCTATCTTGCATTTTGCTCTTTACAAGTCAAAATGTAAAACAAAGATCACATCGCGCCGAAATTCAATGAAATAAGTACATGCTTGAATTCAACAAGAATTAAGTAGCGATGTGTATAGGGATAATACAACGTCACAGAAGAATGATCCGGTAAATGTTATAAAAAATCGTTACTCTTCCATGATCAGGTACTAAGCAATTGAATTATATCTACAAAAGACAGTACTCAAACAGCACGTGAAATTCTTATGCTTGAGTACAGCTGACATTACTAAAATAAAAACGTCAAAAGAGTTAGCTCCTGACTGTTAGATACAAGGTTAAAAACCCGTTATTGTTATAAGGTTTTGGCAAGTGAAATACATTAAGTTCAACTCACTACTTTTGTGCAAATTTAAGAATATATATCATAGAAAGTTTTTTTATTTATCAAAGATATTCGTTTCTCTAGTCAATGAGTCTTTCTTATTGCAGAATTATAATGACATGTACAGGAAATGGATCTTTCAGACAAAAAAGCAATTGAAATAAAAACATTCTCGGACTTCTTCATCAGAAATCAGTTTATGGAGATTTCCTAACATTTTGCATGGTGAACTCAATCTGACAGATCCATGACAGAAAAATTTTTGGTCTTTTCATATTGTAAAATTAATCCAGGACTACTACCGCCAAAAAATGTATGTTTCAATAGCAAAATGTTTTGTGGACACCTGTTTATAGATACCAAAATCGAATATTCTCAGGAATCATGTGGAGATTGGCACAGCCTAGAAGTTACAAAAAGCACTTGCCCTATAAATTTACACTTAATATTATTTTTATTTGAAAAACACTTGTAGATGATACATGATCACTGACATTTGCAAAATACTATGAATATATTACAATGAGATATTAGTAATACTCCAGAGATAGAGCAGACCTTTCATTAGCAAATATACTGTTTACATAGATTTGCTTTTAGTGCTTTAATGTCATTACGGAGCAGTTTAACTGTTTAGTTTGCGCCTGCTCATGATTGGTTAAAACAACACATACTGCATGAAGGTAATTTTTGTCACCAATGAAATTTCAATTGCCGTCAACGATAAAAAAAAATTTCAGATAGTTACAAAGCAAAAGAAAAAGCAAAAGCAATAAAATATCTTTGGCGAGCGACCAAAGGGTAGTAAGGAAACACTGTTGAACTTAACATGGACTATAACATCATTTTAAATTCTCTTAACAATTTGTAACATTTTCCCACTAATACTTTCCCCTATTGCTTATGGTACTCTCTTTCTTGTCAAAACATTTTTCATAGCCTATAAATACTCTATAGAAAATACACATTTGTTTCCTTAAATACATACTGGTTAGTGTACATATTGCAAACATACTACTTGCTGTAGAATAACTAGCTCTTAAACCGGCTTGTTCTTCGCCAAGAAATTCCAATCTGAATATTTTCATTTCCAAACGGGGAAGAAAAACATTAATAGTTGTAAAATTTGTTCACATCAGGCTTCAGCTGTGTTACCCACTGGTGTAACGACATTCTTCCCAAGGCGCCAAAACTAAAATATTGTGTATTTTTAAATATAATGTAGATAAAAAGTTATTTTGTTTCTCATTTATATAACTTTCGCTTGCTTTGTACAGGATATATATATATATATATATATATATATATATATATATATATATATATATATATATATATATATATATATATATATATATATATATATATATATAAAGAATACAAATCATATGGCGAATAACAACCCTCTCAAGCGTACTGGATCCACCAAGGGATCACGTTTGTCAGGGATTAATTAAAATAGATGCAATAAACTGACGACGAACAGTACAAAACTAGTAACTAACTAGCCTAAGCGCTTTCGACTCTTAATGAGTCTTTTTCAAAGGCAAATACAAAACATAGTTACGACAAACAAATAAACACAAAAACGTTGCGTTTGTAAACCTCTACATTTCTATTTATAGTTTTAGCACATGTGAAGATAGAAATGTAGAGGTTTACAAACGCAACGTTTTTGTGTTTATTTGTTTGTCGTAACTATGTTTTGTATTTGCCTTTGAAAAAGACTCATTAAGAGTCGAAAGCGCTTAGGCTAGTTAGTTACTAGTTTCGTACTGTTCGTCGTCAGTTTATTGCATCTATATATATATATATATATATATATATATATATATATATATATATATATATATATATATATATATATATATATATGCTTCAGTGGCTATACAATCTATGTTGAATAAAAACTGGTATTTAGGGAGTTTTAAGGGTATTGCCATATCAAATTTGTTCTCTCGTTTAACTGTTTGCTTTGGATTTGTCAATTATTTGACATATTAATTTTTCCACATTTTGAGATAATCGATCTTTCATTTCTAAATAAAAGATAGCTCTTTGACTTTGTTTTATGTTTTTACAACATTGCGCTCAGAGCCACTTACAGTTTTCTGTTCTATTTTGCGCATGTAAACTACTATAGGCATTTGGATATGAAAATATTGCAATCTATCATCTATGTCCATCGTCAACATACTTAGGTGTTCTGTTTCGAGTGGAAGGAAACAACGAGTTTAATGAGGCTTATTACTATGGCGAAGTCGGAGACCTAGAAGTCTGTCCTTATGACGATAACTCTAAATTTCTCGGCGTTAGCTACCGTGCAATGCCAATAAACTGCTCGTGGCAAAAGCTCCCATTTTCAAGCACTGCAACTGCATTTCTTAAACTTAAAAATCTATTTTGAATAGTATAAAATTTAAATCAATAAAGCATTCACGAGATTTAACATGTAGCTCCAGGCTAGGTGTGCGATAATTAAATTTATGGTGTGTGAAACATAATGATAAAATAAACATCTGTAAAGAACGCCATATAAAATCTGGAAGATTAAATGGGAATATTTTTTTTTATAAACGACCTCAGATAAATCCTAATCTATTGTTGAGGCTGAATTGCCATGAATACAATTAGGTTTTCCGATGTTTGTATCTGATCCGCCATTAGCGATCCTTAACCCTGACATAGATGTAAATGTTTTTCTCCATAATGATTTATCTCCCATTTGTCTTCGTCAGCTCGACCGCATGTCTTCGTCTTCTAATTATTTAAATCCTTAAAGTAGTTCTATAGCACTATCATAATTCACAGTCTAATAAAATAAGTAATAAAATCACACGCAATTATCACTTTTTAGTCAGTATACTTTGTTTTAATGCCAGCTACTTTTCTACAGGTTGATGATTGGTGTGTCATGTGTTTTCTTTAGACCTAAATCGATGAGCTCTTTCAGTGTCCTATTCTCTACAAATCCAAAACAAACACATCCTATACAACACAAAATTCGCACTTGCAAATAAATTACTACTGTTACTACTACTACTACTACTACTACTACTACTACTACTACTACTACAACTACTACTACTACAACTACTACTACTACTACTACTACTACTACTACTAATAATAATAATAATAATAATAATAATAATAAGAAGAAGAAGAAGAAGAAGAAGAATGTTGATGATGATGATGATGATGATGATGATGATGATGATGATGATGATGATGATGATGATACCAATATTAATAACGAGAAGAAGATGAGGAAGAAAGAGGAGAGTGATGACCAAAATAATGAAAACTAAAATTGACTTGAGCTGTTTTAGATAAATATTATAGTTGGATCGAGTCGATCTTTGCATCAGCTATTGTTGGAGAGTTTTTCATTTTCATTGTTTGTGTGTAGCGGTTTTGGTTTTTTAGTAGTTGTAGTAACAGTAGATATTGTGATACTTGTAGCATTTGTATATATCATGTTAGTAAAATCATTAAACTGTATTGCCACTGATATGCATAATTTTAAGAAACTAAAATCGCGTCGTATTAATGTATTCTATAAAATATGTAAATAAAACAATCAAGGAGTCTTTCGTTCTACCTTTCAAAAATTGAACTAGTCGGAATGTATTTCTACCACGTCATGATTTTGCTTTGTGAACATTTTATTTCTCAAATAATCAATTTAAATTGTCTTCCACTAAAAGTCGTTAAGGTAGCTGACCTGCGTATCTTTGTAAATTCGTGTCAAATATGTCCGTATATGGATTAATATTACTGTCAATTGTTGGATTTAAATAAGCTGCCAAAGGAATGGTAACAATATTGACATAAAATCAGATAAAATCTGCCATTGCATGGCAATTCAAGACACCAAAATAGTTAACAACACTAAATACGCTGAAAGAACAGTATTTATGCAGTATCACTTATTCCCCCTGGACATAATAGATTTAGAATTTCATTTGAAGCTATATTCTCAAATGTACGTCCTGTAAATTATCTCTCCAAAGATTGATACATAATCAGTTCAAGACACCTAAGTTTGACTCTTGTAATGTACGACTTAGGCTATAAGTGTTTTGTGCTCGATCCTAATATTAGTACAAAGTTTGATACGATTTAGTTCATGTGAATTTATTACAACTAAATGATTGGCGATAAGCTATATTCCAGGTGCTTTCTAAAAACTATACATTCAGGTCTTGAAAATTTCTGTACAATAAAAGGCATTATTATATAAATTGTGTCTTCATTTGCAAACCTATAGATAAATCATGATATTCAAAAGTGATATGGATATAAAATACACAATATCAGCCAAAATCTTCTCGGCATGAATGCTTTTTGTTTATTTTTACAAGTCTCAAAAATCTAACACATACATATCAAGGAAAAATCTTATTAGTTATTTTACTTCTTTGCGTGGGAAACGTGTTTTGAACTTCCGACTATACGTCACTTAATATTAAAATCGTATTCGACTATCTAAAGCTATGAACTATTACAGTGAGCCCTTGTTCATCAAATAAATACGAAACTGGATTAATTTAACAATATCTCGTTCAACATCTCAGCGATCTAGTGTCATTTCAGTATATATTTTAGTGTTCAGCAAGTCGCTTACGTCAGACTGTCGAACATCGTTTCAGCGTAACCCTTCCACAAAATAGCTAGCTGCCAAAGCTGTTCATCAAAGCACTTCACTAATCTTCTGCTTATATATTACTCAACCTAACCAGCTTTGAACCTTCAGTGTCAATGGTTTGCGTAGGATGAATTTTTTATATACCAACATCTAAAATGAACCTCCCATGTACAATATATAGATATAAACACACTTGACTAACAACACAAATATACATATATATATATATATATATATATATATATATATATATATATATATATATATATATATATATATATATATATATATATATATATATATATATAAGGGAAAAGAAAACTCGTGGGGTTAATTCTATTAGACCGCAAGACAGGGGCAAATGTAATCGGTATTATATATCTTATCATTGTTAGTGTGTTAATAAAGAATACTTTAGAAAACGTATATCAATAAATGGTTAGCACTTTCAATCACGAGAGGTTTTGCTTGTGTTTAAGGTAAATTATTATTGTTTTTATGACGTACTCACTAACAAATCTTCCACGACCTGTATTAACATTTATCCGTCAGGCTGTTTAGTAGTATTTTGCTTGAGTCAATCTATGTATCACTTTCTATTTATCGCTCGTTTATTCGAAGTTGTAAACCGTTTACTGGATTCTATTGTTTTTGTGACTTCTATTTGAAGTTAGATTTCTTTTACATTTTTAATTCTCTGTAGCTTTGTTGATCGTTTTGTTATTGGCTTGTCCAGGAGGTGTGTCATGTCGACTCTTCTAAATAAGTATTCATGTCACATCAGTGGTACGTTTAGTAAGGTTGCTTGCTGACGACCAGTCGTTCAACGCATAAATAACCTAATTCTGATGAATGTCAAGTACACTAACTTGGTTAGTATATAGTTTTCACTCCGTCGGGTGGAAGTTTCGATCACGGGATAGATCTATACTTAAACTTGTGTTTAAAAGAAGCGTAGAAAAATACTACACATAACATGTTTGTTCAAAGAATTTTTAAACTTTAAAAAAAAAATTACAAGTCTCTTCCATAAGATGACATTAAAAATTAATTTTTTAGTTAACGATGCATGTATCCATCATTTGCTAACTTTGATCTGGCTGACAACGCTTTCTATTCTTTTTATCCTGAAGAACATGCGACAATACACCTCTTGAAATATATGAACATCACTTCTTCTGTGCTTAAGAAAGAAACATCTACCACTTATCACTTTCAGTTTTAAAAGCATTTGCATAATACAATCGAGGAACAGTCAAACTAAGTATAGAAGCACTGAGTTTGATATATCCTTTATAAAATCAACATAAATTCAGTTACCACCATAACAACCATGCTATTTACATATTAGTTATGTTCTAGATCTCCCTCGTCATGTCATGATCTGTTTGAACTCTAGCCTAAAGCCATCTAAATCTTAAACAAATGAAGATTTCATCGTGGTGGACTTCACTATTGATTTCATTTCCGATATTAGCACCAAAAAACTGAGTACAGTCCAGCAATAAGAACTACATGGAACATTATCATATTTCTCTAGTTATAGATTTCAAAAAGTACCATTGGATTTATAATGCTTCTGTCTTCAAATATTAATCCATTAACTGCTTTTAAATACGTATATAGATTACGGTTACCAATTTTCCACGGCTGTTTTCTAACAGTCTTAAAAATAATAAGCTTCCTCAACAATTTAACTGATTAAGATAACCAGTATTTCAATAATGAAATCACTACAGCGACCATAAGATTTAAAAAAAAGACTTTGCCTGAATCCTGACCGAGATCCTTATCGAAATATGTATTCTTTCAGGTAACAAAATTGGTTGGTAGAAATCTGTGTTGATTAATTTTGAAATGTCAGGAAAGAAATCGATATGTATATAATAAGATATAATCAGATAGGACGTTATAAGTCCAACTTATGAATAGGAAAACCTTTGGATTACTTTAAGATATCAGCTAAATACACCAGTTTCTAAGCAACGTTTGGCGAGATGAGTGAGAGAAGGACATATACTATATCAGAAAGTTTTGATATGTTGGCAATAATCGTGTATTGAACAATCGGCTTTTGCTTATAAATACTGAAAACAGTAATGTTATGAACAAAGTGAACAAAATTTCGAAGATGTACGAAATGATATATCAGAAGGAATTGATTCTGTTATCGACACAGGCAAAGAATGGGTGGAAATAACATTTGGGTTTGAAGTAACCTATTCATTTAGGCAATTTACCAATAAATACGAAAAATGTGTCCATCTTGTTTGATTAAGTACAATTATATTATTACATTTATCACAGCTGGATTAGAGAATTGTTTCCATGCGATAAATTTTCGACACACTTTGTCCGCCTTACCAGAAATTAACTTGAATAATATTTTCTCTTGCATTTTTTATACCTTATGTACTGATTTTGTTTTCTCCAAGCATTATAATTCCACGTATCTTTGTTTAGATGTTAGAAGCCACTTTAATTACTAACTATATTTAGTTGGATGTGTTTTTCATTTAACTTTTACGAAATTTAGTGGAACATGTTTATATGCAAGGATTAAATCCCACTTTACAATACCACTTATTTTAATATTCTACTGACCTCTGGTGATCCAAAGTCTGTACTAAATGATTCTAGTCCAAACAATACTGTACATTTTTGGTGCTTCGGTTCTTATGACCGTGGGTTGTGTCAAGGTCTGTCATGGGGTGATACCAATTTAATCCCCCATTGACCGGGTTGGTACCAAAAGCTGCCTAAGGAGTGTTGACCCATTAACCTAATATTTTACTCATCAAAGGTGATTCCGAGGACTGTACTTGGATGATACCAGCATAATCCCTTCTCTAGATCCAGGTTGATCCCAGAGACTGAATAGCTACGATGATCGACTTCTCCAATCATACAATGTATGAAAATTAAAGTGAATTCAGGGCACGATGAACATAATAAATTATTACATGAGAGTATCCGAATAAGATTTAAATCCGAGTAGGACCATTGCTGAGCGAGAATCCACAATGAGAAGATTAACTTGTTTAAATGTGTTTATGACATATAACACTTTGTATCTGGGGATGGTTACGGGATTTTAGTTCATAACGATTATAAAACCAACAGAAACACTGCAAGTTAGATTATCACGAACATGTACGTTTTGACCAACAATGACGTATTGTGCCTCTGAGTCAAACTAATTTGATTAGTTACTAAATTACATAATAAAAGTAAACATAGATTAGTTAAGCCTTAGATCTGTTTTGATTGGCTAATAAAGACATCATTGCCAGAAGTAAGCGTAGTGTGTTGACCTCGTAAATGTGTCCATAATTGATTCGACTATTTATTCAATGAAACCCATGTTGACTTGTGTTCAATAAAGTAATTATGCAGCGAAGGTCAATTGTGATTGGCAATTAAATGCATTTTACATTTTGACAATAGTTTGATATGCATGAGTTAACATCTACTAAATCTCCAAACATCACTGAACAAAACATTTAAAATCTATAACATTGTTGTTTTAACAAAGCAGGATTCATATCAATTTATTTTAAACGAAACATTTCGGAAAAAGGCAGACATGGAACTACTTCTCACTCTGAATGGCTTGTTCTTGTCAAGCGCTATACAACAAAATCTTCCTGGTGTCTCCATTAATTAACACATCAGTCTGAATCAACTGTCGTTAACCTATTCGATATGAATGTCAAAATGGTCTTATAAAATTAATGTAAAAATTTCGACATTTTCATTTATTTTTGGAAATATACAGCTACTAGTATACTATTGCTCTGCTGTTTATGGAAACATAAATTTATTTATCCAGAATAATTAACTAGTACCAATCTCTGTTCATGATTTTAAGGGCTTCAGGCCTTGCACGGCTTTCTCCAGACTGCATATTTGATAAATTAATCCAAGATCATCAAATACTGATTGTAATCTTGGATATATCAGTAACAATTCAATATTTAGAGGTCGAGAGCTTATCAATTTAAAGAGTTATTTACATTATTAGCACTTATTTACCACCACTATCAATACGTAATAAAAGTTCCTTACGTCTTTAAATGACGTGAAATATTCTCATGTTTTGGTCGTACCACAACGATATTAATTGTATTTTACAAATGAAGCATTCCATGGGAGAGTTGAGAAGACATCAAGGCTTTACTGAGAACCAAATTTACAACAAATATTATTTGGTAAGAAGAAAAATATTTTCAGTTTGCAACGAATAAAAATCTCGTCATTGAGTATTTTATTTTAATTCTGCATGATATATGTTTAGGTTGTAGAATGACAGCTAACTTTAATGCTTTATTTATTTTGAATTTTAAACAAAATGTTATTGGTTCTAGAGTCATCACCTCTCTTGCGTCTGATTCTATCCACATCTGAATAAATAAAGGTTTACAATTGCTATAAATTACATGAAAATGACTAGCTTCTTTCAAATATATGGAACTTTTAAACCAACTATCTGTACTGCCATGCTAACTCTCTCATCTCACTATAAACTGCCACACTGCCTGTTTCGTAGCAATGTGATTGAAAATTGCTAAAGCTACGTTAAAAATCCTAATCACATCACATCACTCTCGTATCACTGCAAGTGAACGGCTTGCCTTATGTTGCCTTATGTTAATCCTACAAAACATTAGGCCAGTTAAATTGGATGTTTGTTGATTGAAGGAACCGTCACTAGCTTATTTGAAAATTAAAGTGAATTAGTTGGTCGTCTGCAGAAACGAATATCAATACTTCCTCTTCAAATACTTGCCGACAGTATTCAAATAATTTTCAGATGTTCGTATTTTTGAGAAAACATTCTATTTTATAAACCACATTGGTATTTATTTATCCATTACACGAGGCCAGACCGAATATTAAATAGAGTGAACTAAGACATGTACATTTAGTTAAATAAGATGATACATGTCTTGCGATAGAAACCTTCGGATTCGAAAGACAAATTAAATTAATGTACTGTTTATATTCAAACTGTATAATCATGTACATATATTTAGTGGTGAAAACGGGTGGTAAAGGGTAAAAACTCAATTATCTTTTCAGTCAACTGCATGATCTATTTTTTAGTATTTATCATGGAAGTTATTTGTTCACAATAATAATCACACTGGGAAAAGTGGTCAAATGAATATATAAATATAATATATTGTCAATGTATTTATTGTGACTATGTAATTATGTAATTTGTTATACTGGTACATGCCCAACATTCTAAAGCGATTGACGTTATGACCAACTATAAAATATCCAAACCGGATTTGCAAATTGCCTGCAAAAGATACACATTCAGAGGTCATACATACTTGTTTTAACTGAAACCCATAGACTTGTATTGACCTCATCCTATATGGAACAACGTACATTGAAATATGTGTGAAATGTTCTTCTGGCTTATGTAAATAGAATGAAGTAACCTATACAAGGGTCAGGTACATGAAGCTAGTACACTCCTCAACCATGTTTGGGCGTGGACCCTTACATCGAATAAATTTTGAAGCACACACTTACGTTTCTTTGTTAAAGCGAGATTTCCATCAAACAGCTATGCTATTTTCAAAATACATATGAATTTGAAAGTGCAATGAACCAAGGACAAATTGTAAGATATGATGTTAGCTATGGGTTTGTGCTAATACAATGCAAACAAAGAGTGGCAAGCTTATTGTAAAAGCAAACTCGATTCCTACAAGTAAAATTATACTATTCTAAGGTCACGTTAACTGGCACATATGCATTTTATCGATTCTGAGATGATATCAGCATTGTTAGCTTTAAGAATATTGTAAATTTACTACAAAATTTGAATACAGATCAAATACGGAACTATCTTGTAACATTCCGAGATACGATAAACAAGGTTGCGTTGCATTGGAGTGGTGATTGATAATAATTGATCCAGACAGAGCGAACTTCCAGCAACATTTTGTTTTGGAGCACTGGTTCAATGATACGCAAAGGCTTTGTTGACTTTGATATGACCACATATTTAACCTTGTTGACTTTTGATATAACCACACTTCTAACCTTGTTGACTTTTGATATGAATACACTTTTAACCTTGCCAATTTGACATGAGCACAATTTTAATCTTGTTGAATTTGATATGTCCACACTTCTAGCCTTAATGGCTTTGATATGTCCACACTTATAGCCTTGATGGCTTTGATATGGCCACACTTCTAGTCTTGATGGCTTTGATATGGCCACACTTCTAGCCTTGATGGCTTTGATATGGCCACACTTCTAGCCTTGATGGATTCGATATGACTACTGTTCCATACCATGTTCTTCATGAACCTGCCACATTACACATTATGTTGTATTTAACTGGCAATGATGGGATATTGTGAATGCTAAAAATTCTGACACGATGGTATTTTAGTTTGAATTTAAGGATATTCAGCTGGGTTTCAATTGTTCTCTTGTAAACTAATGAATTCAACATCGCACAGTTTACGTATGTTCTTGGTTTGCTATCTTATAAAATGTTGCGAAACATACTGAGTAAACATTCGAATTTGAAAATGAATTTTTTATTCATATGTTTGCAAATGAACGTATTCTAGTATCTATGTTCAGATATAAGATGATGATGTATTAAATAGTACTTTTATGTATGAACTATTTAAGATTTTTCGACTGTCTTCGAATAAATCACTAAGGAACCGACAAGAAAATTAATATTTATTAATCTTTGTTAAAGTGGTCTCAATAATTGTGATAACCAAATGTATTTAGACACTAAAATAGTAGAAAACCATTCTCACATCTAAACGTATCCTGTACCCTATTATGCATTTTGATGCAGTCAGATTATTATAGTCAATTCTAAATCCACGGCTCAATATTAACATTAACCAAGCCTTTCACTGTAAGCGTAAATAGATACGACAGTGTTGCCATGGAGATGCAAATCATTGGTTTCATAATAAAAGTATTATTGCGAAATGAATACTTTTCATGTAATTTTTTTCCCAATAGCTTACTTTTCTTTCTTTAAATGTAGTTAGGGCACAAGCTGAAAAGGATACTCGAAAAATCTATACAATAGGAACAACGTTTATATATTAATGTATATTGAATAAGTACAATTAGTAAAAATAGCATCATTATGGCATTATATATGTTATGAGTGCAAACTAGTGAAAAAGATTGGTAAAATTTTCATATTATTATTTAAAACCGTGGAATTAGATATAAATCCAACTGTTTAGACATAATTCGTTCAATCTTTCTAAAGCTTATCATGTCATTAAGTTTTGGTCAGCTATATTAATTGAGTGTCTCTTCAAAAGTATCATCGTAAGAACCTATCCTTCATGACTGGCTGGATTACTTTGTATTTACAATCCAGTCATACGCACACATGAAATGGCAACACGTAAATTACTTAAAACTGATTATTAAAAGGTAATCATATCAAAGTTGAACGAGTTTTGCCTTGACATGGTAAATGAAACACAGAGACATCATTTGGTACTTTGCATATGAAACAATGATCATTCTGCCAAAACAGTTGTTTTGACCAAATGCTTTTAGACACTAAATGATGTGTAAATGATAAACTCATTGAACGTCGATATAATTATTTCCCATGATTGCATGATACGCTAAAAACCAAAATATTTTATGTTTAGATGCAAAAATATGTACAAATATTGACAGCAAGACACGCATCTGTAAGAATCGTTCAGTAGCATGAATATTAAAAAGGGCGTGTACTGACAAGTATCATTCCTTTAACAAATACCAAGATAAAATGGATCATGTAAGCCTTATGCTGCCGAATAATTTTTCCTTTGGATAAACCTAACTTCAGTTTGAAATTTGACTGCGATTGGTGAAGATTAGAAGATGGCTCTTCTCCACGTCCTTTTGGTTTGCTTTCTGGGTTTTCATTGTGGAAGTAAGTAAAACATTTTTTCGTATAATTGAAATAGACTATAAACTATATCTTCTGAGATCATTAAAAATAGTGTTATAAAAATTGTTGTAAAACTGAGGGATATGCTCTTGACTTAAACGATGTAGAGGCGTTGGATAATTTGAACAACGATTGCTGATCAAATATGATACATATTGCTGAAAGAGACAGAATTAATTGCATTTTCAATGCACAAAATACAGTTACGAACTAAAAAATAATTTTTGTATCCTTTTCACAAACTTTATCTGATCTATAATGCATACGTCTGAAAGAAAAATTGGTTTGACAAAATGTGCCGAGGCAGTGAGCTTAAAACGTTATTCTTACCTTCCTTCCTATTCTTTATTATTATTATTATTATTATTATTATCATTATTATTATTATTATTATTATTATTATTATTAGTAGTAGTAGTAGTAGTAGTAGTTTTAGTAGTAGTAGTAGTAGTAGTATTAGTAGTATAACAACATTTTAAGTGCAGCAGAACTTGAATCATTCTAGATTCTACTGTGGCATGAAGACAGTGAGTTTATTTTTCACTATAGTTTAATTTATTTCGATTAATGATTATTATATTCATAGGTGAATTAGTCAATAGTTTTAATTTTCTGTGTCATAACACTTAAGAGAGTATATTATATTATACTAACGGTTTGACAGTCATGGTAATGGAAAATCCTGTTATAAGTAAAATATACGATGACAATTTTCTTTGTGACAAATCATAAGATACAAATGAATTTACAAGTGTAGTACTTTTATGAGTTTAACAGTCAAAATTTGGAAGATTTGTTTGTCGCGTAAATAAAATGCATAATGAAGAACGATGAAATATATTGCGCAGCTGAATGTGGATACAAATGTATATTTAGCCACTGATCTAGTAAATGTGCTGGGGTTGCCATATTTTTGAGAAATACGTTCGAATTTGTAATTCATAGAAAAAGGTGTGACAGTCAAGGAAGATTTATTATTTTAGATATTACAATTAATGGCAACAGAAAAACCTTGGTTAATTTGTACGGTTATAATGAAATCCTATTTTCTTTAGAAAGTTAAAGAAGGAGATTTTATTTCTTGAGAACTCGACAATTAAATGTGTGGAGACTGGAATACTGTTCAGGACTTAAACTTCGATACTTATAATATTTTATATGACAAGCACCAACGGTCTAGAGTAGTGATAAAAGACCTAAAAAACGAATTGGAACTAATTGACCTTAGCGAAATTTGAATAAAGACTTGAGGATGTATACCCGCAGGCAAAATTCAACCTTAAAACAAAGTAGATTGGATTACTTTCTCAAATCTTAAGACATCATATGATTACAGTTGATGCGTGTATCTTACCTCGATATAAGTCTCATCATTCAGATATTGCTCTTAATGTGACGTTCTCAACGTATTTAAAAGTAAAGGATATTCAAAATTTAATGCCCATCTTTTGAAGAACATTGAGTATATTGATTTAGTCAAAAAGTGTGTAGCTGACACTATAAATGAATATTATGTAGGGAAAAATAAAGATGACTCCCCACATGTTCCTCTTTCCTGTAATGATCAAATGTTCTTTGAAATATTGAAAATGAAAATAAGATCTGAAACTAAAAGTTTCTCTGTTAAGAAAACGAAAGAGAAACGGGAAAAAATTGAAGAAACGTGAACAGGAAATAATAGCTATTTATGGGGAACTGTTGAATAACATGGACGGGGAAACTCTAGAAAAGTTAGAGGGAACAAAAGCAGCATTAGAGGAATCTAGGAAAAGGTACATAGAGGGCGTTATCTTAAGATCTAAAGCCAAATGGTATGAATTTGAAGAAAAAAGCACAAAGTACTTTTTAAAATCTTGATAAAAGAAATTATGTCAATAAGACAATAAAGGAAATTATTTTAGATGATGGGATAAATTATTTGATCAAATAGATATTTTGAAAGCCCCAAAACAGTTTTGTATGGAAATGTATAAAAGTAGAATTGGTCAGCTTTATGGCAAGGAGGCTCAAGAAACGCAAAATAGACTATTTAACCAAAATAAATTTTTTAATCACAATATTAAACTCAGTCAAGAGGAAGAGAGTCGTGCGAAGGCGTGCTTACATTTTATGAATGCGGTTTGTCTCTAAAGCGTACGGGAAACAGAAAAAGTCCTGGCCCAGATGGATTCACTGTAAAGTTCTATAAATTCTTCCGGAAGTCTCTTGGGGGATTCCTTTGCAGATCAATAAATTACGGATACATTTTAGGAAAATTTTCAGATTTTCAGACTCAAGGAGTAATAATGTGTCTACCAAAGGAAGAAAAAGATTAAAGAGTTTTCAAAAATTGGAGACCTATTTCACTTTTAAATATTGAATATAAGATTGCTTCGGGAGCCATTGCAGCCAGGATCAAAAAAGGTTCTTCACTCAATAATCAGTCATACCCAAAAAGGATATTATGAAGGGTATATATATATATATATATATATATATATATATATACATATATATATATATATATATATATATATATATATATATATATATATATATATATATATATATATATATATATATATATATATATATATATATATATATATATATATATACATATATATTGGAGAAAATACCAGACTGCTATACGATATCATGAATCAACTTGAAAATGAAAATAGATATGGTTTATTATTACCAATAGACTTTGAAAAAGCCTTTGATTCAATTTAATAGACCTTTGTGGAAGATTTTTTTTTACAATATTTCAACTTTGGTGATTCTATTTGTAAGTGGTTTAGGCTGTTTAGTAATAACTCTAAAAGTTGTGTTATAAATAATGGGAATATGTCACCTATTTTAGACTAGAGAGAGGATGATGGCATGGAGATCCCCTTGCACCTTACTTGTTTATTATTGGGGTAGAGAATTTAGCTATAACTTAAAAGCAAATTGTGGATGTATAGGGACTGATCTTTGGTGTCAATGAATATAAATTGTGTCAGTATGCCAATAACGCTTTTATTTTTCTTGATAGATCTCAGTTTTCTCTTAACGCAGCTATGAATATCTTGCAAGGCTTTTTTTCTCTAATATCTGGACTTAAATGTGACATGACAAAAAAACAAAAGCCATCTGGATAGGAATCAAGAATTTTTCTAATGAAAGAATATGTCCCGATAATGACCTAATTTGGTCCTCTTCTAACTTTACACTCCTTTGCATAGATTTATCGTCAGATTTATAACAAATAGTAGAAATTATTTTTATGAAGAAACTAACAAATGCAAAACCAATATTGGCAAGCTGGGGTCAAAGACATCTGTCAGTTTTTGGTAAGGTAATTGTTGTAAAAACCATTGTTCTGCCCATATGTATACATCTTTTCCCAGCACTTCCAAATCCATCAGCCAAAGTTGAAGCAGAAGTAAATCGTACATTATTTAAATTTCTTTAGAGTGGAGAGGTAAGGAGAATTAAACGCGATAGATTAGTAACCCCAGAGAACGAGGGAGGACTCAATATGATACATATATTCTCGTTTATTAGGTATGCTAAGATAGGATTTGTAAAACGATTGCTGGAAAATGAAAATGGGGCTTGTCAGAACTTAGTCCATACAACTATACTTATACATGAAAAGGATATTTGGAACTTAGGGAGAAGTAAATTAGAAGAATTTAGTAAGCTCATTAAAAAAAGTTTTTGGAGAGATGTCATTTTGGCAGCATCTTATTGGAAAGAGGAAACGCAAAGTGCAAATGAGATCTTATCCATGAGTATTTTTAATTTTATACCCCCTAGCATCTTATATCAATACACATTCTGGATAGAAGCAGGTTTTGACATTTTGAATGATCTAGTAGACGATCATGGCAATTTATTACCTTTTGAACTAATAAAACAAAAAACTAGAAGTGGTGACTTCTTGAAATACTTCTCCTTAATATCCAAAATTCCAAGAGCATGGAAAGATGCCATTAGAAACCATTTAGCACATAATAATTTTGATAGGCAGGATTATAAAATAATGGACCTGCAAAAAGATAATTCACTCAAGTTTCTTTACAAAGATCTTTTTTTTAAAAAAAAAAGCTAAAAGGCAACATACTGCTAAGCAAGAATCTTGGATGCAAGTATTAAATACAAATATAATTAGCGAAGAGTGGTCTGAGATTTAAAGCCAGGGAAAATTTTGTACCAAGGATACCAAGTTGATCTATTGCAACTTTTAAATTATCCACAGAATAATTGCTATTAATGATTGTTTTAAAAGAATTAACATATTGGACGATAACAAATGTAAGAGAGAGAATGAAAGTATTGAACATCTCTTCTATGATTGCAATATTACTTCACAGTTCTGATACAATTTTATTGAACACTTTGCACCTTCTTGCCCAAATATTGCGCATTTGTTCAATTGACAATTTCCATTCCAAGTGAATAGCTTGCCTTATGTTTATCCAACGAACGTTTTGCTCAGTTAAATTGGATTTTTGTTGACTGCATTGAAGCCTCACTTACTTTATTGTTGAGTAAAATGCGTTAGTTGAAAGTCTGCTGAAACGAATATCGATGTTTCTCATGCAGGTATCAGTTGAATCTATTCAAATAAGATTCAGATTTTCGTCAAAGTTAACAATATATTTTCGTCTAGATTGGCATTTATTGACACCCTTCGTACCCAGCAAAACCGCACACAAAACAGTTGATATTGCACATCCTTCCTGTTAAATAGCATGCGCAGGGTCCTGAGTAGATTCTTTCAGAATCAAACAGTAAATAAAGGTAACGTAAGTTTTTTGTAAGCAAATATTTACAAAAGAAGATCTTACTTTACAACGAAAATCAATCTAGAAACTGTGACATTATTACTGTAATTTAATTTCAGTATGTTTATTGTAGAAGTCTATAATATCGTATGTTAGTACAAGTTTGACATGTTTGGGTTAATTCATTCAGA
Source organism: Potamilus streckersoni (assembly GCA_016746295.1). Lineage (NCBI taxonomy): Eukaryota > Metazoa > Mollusca > Bivalvia > Unionida > Unionidae > Potamilus > Potamilus streckersoni. Next base: position 2,617,442 of record JAEAOA010001913.1, on the reverse strand, counting down.
GATGATACATTATTGTTTTAACTGAAACAGTAAACATGTATTAACCTCATCTTATTGGAAAAAATGCGCATTGCAATAGGTTTGAAATAGTCTTCAGTAAATAGTATTATGTGATCTCTACAATGGTCAGGTTCGTGAGAACAAGTTCCATCCTCAGCCAGTGTTGAGTGTGGACACTTTGCGTGACCAAATTTGGTTGCAGACACTTCGATTTCTTTGTTAAAGAGGAATTTCCATAAAAGAGGTGTCAGTTCAAAAGACATAGGAATGAAAATGTGAAATGATCAATAGCAAATATTAATATATGCAGATAACTATGGTTTTGTAATAATGCACAGCAAACAGATAGTTGCAAGCTGTCTTTTAGCATCTAGCTGTCGATTCCTATAACTAAAATAATACTACTAACAGATGACATCTGCATTACTGAGTATGAGAAACTTAAGGATAGTGCCATATTTTAAGCATATTGCATAATTACTTAAAAACTGGAGTAAAGACCACATAGAGATATATACCAGTGTTAACATTTCGATAATCATGGCGGAGTGGTATGGGAGTGGCAATTGTTTGCGGGATTGGTGCTAATTGAAACAAACAGAACGAAAGTCCAACAAAAACTTTGCAGGGAGGTTAAGTGGGTTTTGGTTGAATGATGCCTAAAGGTTTTGTTGACCTTGATATGTCCACACTTACAACGATTTTGACTTTGATATGACCACAATCCCATACCTTATCATTCAGGAACTTGCCATATTACACATTATCTTGTCAAGAGTATATTAAAATGGCAATGATGGGACATTTTGATTACTGAAAATTCTGACATGATGGTTTCTGAGTTAAGGCCATTTAGCAGGTTTTGAATTATTGCTTTGCAAAGTAATTAATACAACATTGTGCAGTTTATATTTATGCTTGGTCAATTATTTTGCAACATGTTGCGAAACATGCTTATTAAGCAAATGAATATTCGAAAACGAATTTTCTTTTCGAATATCCACAATTTGAATGTTCGGATATTCTATTATGGTGTGTTAGATATGTGAGCTGTTTCAGATTGTTTGATTGGCTTCGAATATTTCACTAGCAAACCACTAAGAAAATGAATCGTAATTAAAGGTTTCACTCATTCTCAAAAATTAACTCATCCAACAACCCAGTATGCATTTAAATTCAGCTGGATTCCCAAGAGGTGGGTTCTAAATTTATTGCTCAATATTATCATTAACCAAGTCTTTCATTGTAAGTGCAAGTGTATATGATAGTGTTTTCATGGGGATGTAGAACATTGGTTTCTTAGTAAAATGTATTGGTGTGAAATAAATCCTTTTGTGAACATTTTACTCGAACATTTTTCCAACAGCTTACTTTATTTTAGTTTGACTAGATAGGTCACAATCCTCAAAGACCTTTAAAATAAGAACACTGTTTATATATTAGTGCATATTGCGTGTAATTTGTAAAAATAACATCATGCTCATATTATTTATGTTGTGGTTGCACAGTAGTGAAAACGATTGGTCAAATCCGCGTATTTATATTTGATAAAGTGGGTGGAATGAGATATAAATCAAACGAATTTTATAAAAATTTCTTGCAATCTTTCCGAAGCTCTACGTGTCATCAAGATTTGGTGGGCTGCACTAAAGAGGTGTCTTATCAAATGCGTCCTCGTAAGAATGTTTACTTCAAGTCTCACTGGATTATTTTGTGTTTACCATCCAGTCATAGATACACACGAAACAGCAGCATTAAGTAAAATCGATTATTAAAAAAGATACAATACCAAAGCTGATCGGGCGTTGTCTTGTCATGGTAATTAAAAGATGAATACATCTTTTGGTACCTTGCATACGAAACAACGACTAAGCTGCCAAAACAGTTGTTGTGACCAAATGTTTTTGCAACCAAGGTAGTCGTACGTCGTGCATAAACTTTGATAAATCATTTTCTGTGATAGCAGGATATGCTAAAAGCCAAAATATTTTTCTTCGATGATAAAGTGCGTATGGATATTGATAGCAAGACATGCATCTGTAGCAAACGTTCGTACTGACAGGTAGTATTCATTTGATAAACACCTAGATAAAAATGCTCATGTAAGCCTTAAGGAGTTTTTAGAATTTTATGTTGGATAAACTTAACAACAGTACCAGGGTGGAATGCAATTCGTGAAGATCAGAAGATGTTTCTTTTCCACGTCCTTTTGATTTGTTTTCATGGTTGTCTTTGTGGAAGTCAATTAAATATTTTGTCGAAAAATTTATTTACGATATAAACTGTATATTTCTATGATTATTGAAAATATGTGTTGTGGAGGATGTAATATTAATGGATATAATCTTGAGAAGGAGGAAACATTTGCGTTTTCATACCATCAAATCAAGAGAAGGACATTATATGGTAAGAACAACATGCTTGTTGATGAATTACAATAATGTTGCTGAAAATGGCATAAATAAGTTTACTTTCAATCTACAAAATTTTGTTACGAAATTAAAAATAAAACGTTTATATCCTGCTTTCAACATTTGAGCATCAATACAATTGTATGCTTTAATATTTGTTTTCGTATTTTCTATTAAGCATAAAAAGAATGTGTTTGAGAGAAAAATTGGCATTACAAAATGTGTCAAAGAGGTGAGCTTAAAACATTATTCTTACTTTCCTTCTTCTTTTTCCTTTTCTTCTTTTTTCTCTACTTCTTCTTCTTCTTTTTCGTCTTAATGTTTGTATTATTATTATTATTATTATTATTATTATTATTATTATTATTATTATTATTATTATTATTATTATTATTATTATTAAAAATATTTCAACATTTGAAGTGCAGCACAATATATATTATTCAAATTTACCCTGCAATATGCAGACAGTTTGTTTATTTATAGTAATAGCTTATTACATTTCGGGTTAAGTTTCTTCTATTCATGGCTGATTTAGTGTATCTCTGTTATGGTTTAAATTATTACCTTTAAGGGTGTATATTATTTTTATTTAACGGTTTAACACTCACTATCTTGGAAAAATGTGCACATTTTGTAAGTAAAATAAACGACGCAACTTGTTTACGTAGCAACTCATGAAATACCAATGAATTTAAGAGAGTATGCTGGTAATTTGGATTCTGAGAAAGAGACTACAAGGAGTTATCTCTATATGAAAATAACATGATGCATTCAAGACTAGGAAATGTCAAAAGGTAAAACACGAAAGACAAAAACTGTGTTGGAAAATTGGATAGGGTGCTGCGTCGAAATATATGTGTATGTATGTATATATATATATATATATATATATATATATATATATATATATATATATATATATATATATATATATATATATTTATGAAGATCAAACTAGAAAACTTGCAACGTCTATCGTGGACATCGACGATGTTCTTTGGTAGCGTAGCATTGACAAGAACCTTACCGAAATCAGCGGGAATTTTTCCGACTGCGTAGTAACAATACATGAATGCAATGATTGCAGTGGTGCATTCACCTCATGTAGTAACATAAAGGGGATCCATCAGTGAAATATTAGTGAGAGTCACGATCGTATTCAATCATCCTGAGAATATATTGTATCGTGTGGGATGTAATGCAATTATTGATAAATGATATTCCGTTTGATAGACCACATATGAAACATGTCTTATATAATACTATTAAAATATTATTTACATATGCAATATCAGCAAAAGTAGTCCCATGAGATAAAATTCAGTTCGTGGGTCCCAAAGTGTACTTGACCGTCTTTATCGTTCTTGCTTAAGATTAGATTTATCATTATATGACTACAATAGCATTAGTTGCAACTGTATCGAAGATTTCTGCTGCTCAGAACGTAGCGATGTGATCATGCCGATCCGCATTTATTTCTGTATAAACTGTACGGATAAATACATTATATTAAATACTAGAAAGACTCACTTGTAAAGTATGTAATGTTATCACTGAAACAGAATGTGTACGCACTGCAGGCTATGAAAATTAAACAAAAATGTTGGGGGTGTATATTTTATTTTTATATTTTATTCTGAAAATTGAATCATATTTTCACAGACTAGATTTGATCTAAATATAGCGAAAAATGAATCTATCATATAAGTTAGTATCTAACTTTCCAGCTGAAATGGAATTATAGTTCAAGTATCAAGCATTCGTTATGATCAGCTACATGATAGTCCTTGCCAGTTGAACAGGAGGATGATCACAAACTAATTCGAATACAATCTTGCAAAGAGGAAGGACAAGTGCAAATAAAAAGAATCTAAATTTATGTGTAGATCTGTTGTTTAAAACTAATGTTTTGTGGGTAGCAAGTCAGTATTTTCCACTTTCAAAATTGTCTGCCATTGAACCTTGAGTTCAGTTTCATATTATAATTTTGGTAAACACGATCAAAGATTATTGTTTATTGAACGGAAACACACCCGCATGTATATATATATATATATATATATATATATATATATATATATATATATATATATATATATATATATATATATATATATATATATATTATTCATTAATTTGTTCGCAGAATTAAGTGCCTCCTGTCCAGAAAGTTTTGAACGTCATGGGAACGGTTGCTACAAAGTACTAGAATTAAATGCAACCTGGGCTGAAGCAAAGGTAATACAAAATATAGCTTATACATTTTTGCATACATTATAAAAGCAGCATATTGATTACTTTTATCGTTTTAATATAAGTCTTTTTACAAGAAAAACTGAGTTTCAAACTATTTGAAAATATTTTGTTTTAGAGGACATAAAATATCAATAAAGTGTCATATTTTTAAGATAACATGTAAGGATATGACCATACTAAGTCAATCAATTTCTCGAATAAAGTATAACATAAAGTTGCTTAATGATTTGTTCTTGTAATTGGTAAAAGAAAACAAGTTTTTCTAATCATCACCAGGCTAATATAGTCCAAAACCGCTTTTAAATTATCAGATATTCCATATACACTTTGGAGGTCTGCCTGTCATAATAATATGATTGTTACCTTAGTTTTATTAATTATCTACACTATTATGTTACCTAATTCATCGCTAGCTGTAAGGACTGAGGAGTATTTTGATGCTATCGCTCAGGTTTATTGTTCAGTAATCGGTGGAGGCCTAGCAGATATTGAAGATGCAAACGAGAACACGCTTGTATTGGGGATAATTTCAAGATTACACGGTTAGTATGTAATATATATATATATATATATATATATATATATATATATCTATATATATATCTATATATATATATATATATATATATATATATATATATATATATATATATATATATATATATATATATATATATATATATATATATATATATATATATATATATATATATATATATATATATATATATATATATGACAGTTAAATTTTTGAAGATGAGTGATAACCGTTGGTACTCCTAGAAGCAAGTAGCTTTCATTAGGATGAAGATCAAAGAGAGGTTACTTGTCTCACGACGATTTCCATAATGAAGTTTACACGCACGATGATAACTGTTCGTGGAGATCTCTTTTGTACTGCCGCACCGTAGCAGTCGAAGCTAATCAGCGCCTACTTTCCGCGTAATAGGAGTCTTTGAAAGGGAGGTTCAATAGCACCCACACGGCTTTCAAAGATTCCTATTACGCGGAAAGTAGGTACTGATTAGCTTCGACTGCTTCGGTGCGGCAGGCAGAGAATATTTTTTGTTACATTCGTATGTGCACAAATGAACACAAGCTTATAGCAAGCAACAGCCATTGTGTTACACTGGAGTAACCGGTGCACGTTTCATAAGCTATGAGATACATTTTGAGCGGAAGAACTGCATGGACATTAGTGTGGGCCATCAAGAGTATGTATCAGATGGTCGGTTACTTTAAAATCCTGAGAGTTGAGTTTCTTAATGGTGGTGGGCAGCACTAACGAGGATGCGACCATCTCGTTCTTCGCACCCGCACGTGGATCCATCACTCAAATATATTTGATGGCCTCATAAGCGAGATTGTCCGCGAACTTACGGACTGCGACAAATTTGTGTGGAGACGGAGAAACCTAACAGCATTACGAAAAAGAATATCGAGTTACCGTCCCCACCAACCGCACGTTATATAACAATACTATGTTATTCCCTGACAACATTGGGTCCAGATTTACTGATATGAATTTCTGATGCTGGCGGCATATGTTGTCAGAACTTAAGCAGGTCTGAATCGTGGCAAGCAGGTGTTATTAGATGAAAGCCTATTTACGGTTAAAGTCCATCGTCGTGTTACCTGCCGACTGATCGAGTAGCTGTTTGCCAAACCCAACGCAAAGATCTTTGTTTTCGAAAAAAATCGAGCGATATATACTTAATCTTTGCATGCTGAAGTACTCGGCCTTTCACGGAGAGGGTTATATTCTCACTCCTTTAGCTGTGGAGGAGGACAGCTAATACTGCCTCTACGTTTTCAGCTGGCCTGTCATGCTGAAACTATACTCCAAGCACAGTCCAAGTAAAGCGAGTACATTTTGAATACTTCAATGCCGTTTGTTATACAGGGAACTGAATGTGATGTGCCAACGACGGCTAAGGCGAACAGCCTGGCAACTAAGGAGTAGATACTATAAGGCGAAAATTAGTGTCATAGTAGCCCTGCTGACAAGTCGTCCTAGAAAACGGTATATATGAAGCGCGATGGTAATAGGAGCAGAAGTACGGCTGAAAAATCAAAAAGGCAAAATCCTTTTGCTTGTGGAAGAGAGCTGGAGACCATCAGAAAAAGTGGATACGACCCTCCTGAAGCAGCTGTCAATTTTTTTCTGCGAGGATGATATCATTATAGCCTCTTATGTTGTTAGTGTTCATCACAATTATGATTATGCCCACGATTGAAAGCATACCGAAACTACCTCGCTCGCAGTCGGTGCACGGGTTTTGTGATCGACAGGGCCATGTTCCGTATGGTAAATGAGACGAAGAGCCATGAATTGGTTGTCTGTAGACCATTATCATGCGCTCATCGCCATCAGCAAGGCTGTTATTTGCTCGTGTTGACTAGGGTTTTTTGTTGGGTGGAGTGGCTGGCTACAAAGGCCCAAAAGCAATCCAAAATTCCGAACTTGGCCTAAACCTTGCAAAACACGTTATTCGGCCATGTGTCCAGGGCGTTATAAAACATTTTCGTCTTCGAGTTTCGGTCCAAACACGACGTGATCAAGTGCAAAAGCTAACTTTCGAACGTGCAAAAGCGTGACATTTCCTTTCGATAGTCAAGGCTGAAAAGACACTGATAAACCACATACGCGTCTCTTGAAACAAATATCTGCGCTTGGGAGTGCATCATTCGTTGAGTGATATCAAACAAAAGCAACTATGAAAAAGGGCTCATAAAACTCGTTTGAGCATGGATTTTAGGCCTCGATATAAAAACCCAATGCACCAAGACCACACCATGTCACCTAGTAGGCAGAAGTCTCACTCGCTTTTCTGTCCTTGTAATATACCTCACACCACATGTCTTTAGTAAAAAGCTGTAAATTTTGAATGTCACTGTTAATGTTTCACGACCAATGCTGCTTCATCTAAGGTCGCCAAAAGTACAGATGTGTCAAGAGGAAAGCATCCTGTGTACCTTATAACCAATGTTAATCTTACGATTGGGATGAAGTAGTGTTTAACTAGCATTTATTTCTTCGTTGATACTGACTATATCATCTTTTACACTTTAGAGGTTCCTCTGATCTTTTGAGAGTAGATTTAGCTGCTTTTGATTCTCTCTTGATCTCCGCCTTTGCATTGGAGTCTGCAGCCATGGCTCTGGTCTTGGGGTCTACATTAGAAGCACCAATGCTAGATATTGTACACTTTGCTAATATATTTTTTAACTCTTGTGTCATTAACCGGGCTTCATTTGTGATCTATCGGGAATTAATGATCTGTGCTATCTCAGATGAGTCTACACCTGTTGTGACTGACCTACGTTGGCGCTCAATCACTATGCAAACATTAGTAAAATCTTACATAAAATTATCTACAGCAATATAGATAATAAAAGTTCTTGGCTGCGATTGCCGATGATGTTTGTGACTATCTGGTCCTTTGTTAAGTTTGATGTATCGTTAACTCTATAGGCATTTATTCATAAAGCATGATAGTTGGTAACGCTTATTTGTTCAGAGTTCAAGCTATGTATGGCGAGGTTTCTATGTTCCCTCTCGTTGGTTTACAGCTGGATGGGGGTAAGGCAGAAGAATTTAAGAAAAGAGGTGGCAAACGCCAAAAAAAAAAGATTACAACGGCAGACATGCATACGCAAACAGCGCAGGACAAATTTCACTCACTGGATACGATCTCAAAGAATAAACACAACTTTGAAGATTTAGCGTCATAAAAAGCTGCTGAGCGTGCTGTTTCGGTAGATATAAAAGGAGCTTAAAACCATATAGCCTATTTTATTGTGTCACTGGCAAATAAAACCCACTGACTTAGGAGTAGTGTCTTGGAGTAGTTATGCAACAACGCAAGAATCAAAGCCTGGCCTTACATTCGGTCGTTTTTTCGGGCAGACACTTTACTCAAACAAATTGGCGAGATTGTGAACAAGAACAAGTTACCGGCTGCCTTCCATAAATTAGTGTGGTTGCTTCAATGATGCGTGTCATTTGGGTCGTAATACGCATGACCGTGTAGATGATTGTCTTCAAGATAGATCATGTATGACACATTTACCGAAAAAATAACAAATACTATGCCACTTGGTACTTTGTTACTGTTGCATGCGTTATATGTTCGTTCTTAGAGTCTAATAGATGAAACAACTAAGCCACAATGGAGTTTCACTTTGAGACGTTATCCAGGATCGAGCAGTTTTGTCTGAAAGTTTACGGGAGCAGGGAGCCAAACCCGTCATGTGTTGTCCTTAAAAGCTTGTGCGGGAAAGCTGTCCAAGCTTATGTAATAGTAGTCCTGGGCAGTTTGCTGGGTCTAACATCCTAAGCCCTTTCAATCTTTGTCAGTGTTGTTCGAGGAGAGAGCATTCCACCCGTATGTTAACGAAGAGTTTACATTGATACTCGCTTTGATACTCGTCCTACGATGCATCCGGTATTTAGCAGCAATCGTCACCAAAAGCTTGCAGTGACTAGCAATTGGATGTGTATGTATGTATGTATGTATGTATGTATGTATGTATGTATGTATGTATGTATGTATGTATGTATGTATGTATGTATGTATGTATGTATGTATGTATGTATGTATGTATGTATGTATGTATGTATGTATGTATGTATGTATGGATGGATGGATGGATGGATGGATGGATGGATGGATGGATGGATGGATGGATGTATGTATGTATGTATGTATGTATGTATGTATGTATGTATGTATGTATGTATGTATGTATGTATGTATGTATGTATGTATGTATGTATGTATGTATGTATGCATACATGTATGTATGTATGTATGTATGTATGTATGTATGTATGTATGTATGCATGTATGCATAAGGCGTAAATTTATGCTTATGCATTTTTGAATTGAAAAGACATAAATGTAAACTGAAAGTTAGCTATTCAGATATGTTCAATTTATTAAAAATTTTCTTGAGAGGAACGATAATTCATTAGGTACTTTATCAGTTATGATTTTGTAGCTAAATGTTCCATTCACTAGTTTTATCTGATGTTTATAGGAGCCCATAACACACTCATTTTCTGGCTAGATGGTTCAGACATGATGTCTGAAAATGAATGGCGCTGGATGGGCCAAAATGGAGCATCTCGACCTATAATGTTCACAAATTGGGCTCCAAATCAACCCGACAACTTCAGTGACATTGAGCACTGTTTGGAAGTTGTAAATGGCCATTGGAATGATGAAAAGTGTGACGCTAAGAGAAGCTTTATATGCGAAGCAAGGTAGGGCAATAATACCGGAAATTACTTCTACAATATTTGTTTACTTGAGTAGTGATTTAGAAAATTTACCTACTAGCAAATCTCTGGTGCTGCGATGATTTCAGTATTAGTATTAAATGACATACACGTTTTACAGACTATCTCTCAAGATTTTTTAAATGTTCGTATTTTAGTTCAAATCTAACCTACATATCAAACCATCGCTTGTCTGATTGAACAGCATCCTTTCTAAACGTGAAAATACAAAGACTTTATTTCACGCAATCAATCGACACTGCATCCATGCTATGCTTTTGCAAATATACTCGAAGTATGGAATTTGTTTACAATAATTTACCTATGCCACTGTTACGGTTAATACTAATGTGTAGATCAATCTTTGCAGGTAAAGTTAATCTAATACAATTAATATAATAACTGCAGATATATATAACTCAAAAATTGGAATGTGGTAATTATTAAACGCTGTAATTCAAATATTGTGGTCATATCAATTTTAAATTTACAAGAAGTATTATTGCGGTTGCCATTGTATTAAGATTATTCAAATAATAAGTATTGGCACCTTCATCATAATAGTAATCATAAAGAAACTACAACCATAACTATCATCACGTGCTTCTATTTATGTCTTTCAGGTTTAGCTTTATTTTGTTCATATCTCCAACTGTTGCCACTAAAAGCTTTATTTTCTATAAAACATTCAAGTGCTTGCATTTCTTAACCATCCTTTCTTCTTTATTTTGCCAAGTGTCCGAGTGGTTAGAGCAACCACCTTGAATGCGGTAGGTCGAGTGTTTGAACCCCAGCCGAGTCACACCAAAGACATACAAATGGCACTAACAGCTGCCTCGCTAGGCGCTTAGTATCAAGAGTTTAGTGTTATGACTGTTTTTTGCGATGCTGAAACAAATGAAAGAGGCATCAAGCTCTTGGAATTTTGCTGCCTTCAGCAATCTTGTGCTAGCCAACGCATTCGAATGAATGTGCTAGAAAATACAGTTATAAACACCATGGTCAGTAAAAGCAGGAAAATGCAAAGGAATCCTGGATAGAAAGGTAATACTCTAAAATCGAGGACAGACCGAGTAGAAATGATAGCAAAATGGCATATAAACTGGTGAAAGATCTCGCACGCCATGAGCAAGAGAAAACATCCGGAATCGAAGACAAACCAGGAAAATGCCTCACAGAAGATCATAAGATCTTCAAGTGATGTACTGAATACTGCTCAAAATTGTACAAACATATTGCCCAAGGAGATCTAGCAAAACTAAATTGCCCTCAGGCAGAATCAATTGATAATATCACCATTTTTCGTGACGAACTGGAAATTGCAGTTTGGTCAGTAAAGATAGGAATTTCAGGCGGTATGAGAACATACCTGCAGAGCTCGTTCAGGCAGGAAGAGAAGAGATAGTTACAGTCCTATCAACAATCTACAACAAGAAATGGCAAACAGGAAAATGGCCCTCCCATGGATTCAATCCTTTGTCATCTCATCATGCTTTCCAAAAAAGGAAACATATAGGTATGCTAAAACTACAGACCTATCAGTTTGATCAGTCAAATCTGCAAAGTCACGCTGAAGATAATTCCCAACAGACTAGCCTCAAGCAGAGAAAATTGTTGCTGAAGAGCAGACAGGATTCTGAGCATGAATTAGCATCACAGAACAAATCTTCTATCGCAGAAACCGTATCAAGAAATGCCGTCAGTTTTGGTAAAATCTATACGATTTCAAAAAGGCCTTTGATAGTGTATGGCATGCAGCCTTATGGGAAACTATGAGGAAGTATATCAGCTCCAACTTGGCGCAGGTTGTTGAGCACCTCTAAAAGATAGCCATCAGTGCTGTCCTCATCAATAGCAACAGAGATTGGTTTCAAAAAAGAATTGGAGCCAGACAGGGATGTATACAGTCTCCTATACTCTTTCAACATTTCCTGGAAAGAATCATGGAGAATGACCTGAAAAGCCATAATGTCATTCTCAAACTTCGCTGTGCCGATGATATTGATGGTTTAGCGGGAGATGAATAAGAACTAGCTGACTTGGTCGAGCGCCTTGATACAACCACATCCAAAGCGCAGAAGAAACCAAACTGACGACAAACAACACCAATGGCATGAGTGCAGAAACCGTGCAGAAACAAAGGTCAGAAACAGTGCAGAAACAAAGGTAAGTGGACAGGACCTGCAAAAAGTAACAAACTTCAAGTACTTCAAGTATTTGGGATTGATTGTCATATATGAGAGCTCCAAACCGGAACTACTTTCCAAGATTGCCCAGACAACAGCAGCAATAACAAGACTGAGACAAATATGGAAAGATATCAGCATTACTTTAGGTTCTGCAAGATCTTGGGCATCTCATACACATACACTGACCATATAACCAACGAAGAAGTCCACAACAGGAACCAACGAGCCATCGGATCCTATGAAGACCTCTTGACCACTGTAAAAAAGCCCAAACTGAAGTGGTACGATCATATATCAAGATTATCTGGACTGGCAACAACAAACTTGCAAGGCACAGTGCGAGGGTACAGAAGAAGAGGCATACAGAAAAAGAGTTGGGAAGACAAGATTAAGGATGGGGCAGGCATGGGATTTGGAGATTCCCAAAGGGCAACAGAGAACAGGGAAAGATGGAGAAAATTGTTTGTAAAGTCAACTGTGGTGCCTCAGCGACGTCTTGAGTTAAGGAATTGATGATGATGATGATGATGATGATGATGATGATGATGATGATGATGATGATGATGATGATGATGATGATGACGATGATGATGATGATGGAAGATGTTACGACTGGTCGGCCTTGTGTCAGGATAATGTTACTGGGTGGGACATAATGCTGCATGTCTGCGGCATGTTGTCCTATTGATAAACATCAATATAAACTGTTACACTGCAGACATCATATACATATGACAGAAAGTTTAAAAGCTACGTTAAAACTCTCTCACATACACACACACTCCACACACCCACACACCCACCCACACACCCCACACAAATGCCTATCACATTTTTTCTGATGTCACTGACATGATTGCATTTAGAGTCTGTGTGTGTGAGTGTGTTGGTAAGTGCATGAAAAATGTTCATTACTATGTACTACTGCCATTGTAACACGATGAAATGTTATCTAATTATAATACACTAATCCTTCCAATAATAGCAAATACTAGTCAACAGAAAACGCTCCTATGGCGAATTTATAACAATCTTGTGGAATAAAACATTAGGCAGTGTTTAGTTGTGTTGTTTTATGGCACATTATTACAGGTAGGTTATTGATTTTGAGCCAGATTAAACAGCGTGCCTTGGTCATGAACGCTGATAGATTCGAACCCGTATTTCTTTAATCGTGGGTCTGGCACCCTAATCACTGAGCCACCGATTAAGGACTGTAAAAGAAAGGATGGAGAAATACTAAGTATACAGAAAAAATATAATATGCACAAATATTCTGTGAAGTATGAATTTGAATGGTCATCACTACATACAGTTGTTTACTAATAAAAAAAAACAGTCAAAACGGATATTGGGGTTTTCAGTTGACTTGGCAATATATGCTTGGTAAAGTGATTATGTTTTGCAATTCTTACCACAAAATCAACATTTTAACTGGATATCATACATAGAGAAAACTAATTTATTTATGTATGTTTTGGTTTTGACCCTCGGCACATATTGTATGCTTTCGTAACAATTTGTCAGTTCAGGCTACACGAGGTGGGCATCCTCTTCTGATATCAGGCTCTCTCGTTCGCCAGTGGCTGCGAGAAGTTGCTTGTACTCAACGCTAAAGTTTGAGCAAAATTAGCAGGGTTTAAAAACTCGGATTTATGTACTTAGTAGTATACCTTTTATTATTTAAAATGCTACATACAGTACATACAGTAAAATATCATATATTATTCCAAACATTAAGAATTACATGATTTATATTATTTCATTAAGGAAAATTTAGGTATTAGGTGTCCATGGCGATTTGTCAAAATATGCCTGCTGTTGCAGTTGTCCATGATAACGGAACATATACGCAAATACAAATAAGCTCCCATTACTTTACCGATAACAAATGCTTACTCTTTGAGAATTGTAGCAAAGTAGATGCATTGTATCTATCATTTTCTTCTTTGGCGAGTAAGAAAGAGATACCGTATTACTTGTTTAAATTCAAGACAATATATCATTATTTTGCATCATGTGAATTTAATATGCCAGTTCCTATTATGTCTAGTTTGTCAGTTTGAAAATAAGACCCTTCGTTCATGAGAATCAGACGTACATTACTTAAAATTACATCTGAAATCAAATATTTACTACATTATTCCGACCTTTAGGTTTCTTATATGCAATTTCATCTTTTCTTATCGTTGTTTTTGTTCAATTTCAATCTTTTAAATATTTGTTTCATATCGTTATAACGATCATAACAAATTTTGTGTTTGCCTGTCTGTAAAACAAGCGAACCATTACATGTTACGTACAGTAAGTAAACAAACTTCAAATTATAAAGTATGAAAACTTCCTGTTTTGTGATTTAGCCTAAACATACATCTAGCTGAATATTTAATAATTAGAGTGTTACGACTCTCTGGTTATAAATAAAGTAACAGGAAAGAACAATACCCAGTAAGTTTTGTAAATTTAAAAAAATCAATTTATTTCTCTAAAATACAGAGTGAAAAGGTAATAACATCTTTCGCTATTGCAAATCGATTCCCAAATAATCTTAGAAGTTCTAACAAAGAACAAATGTTTAAAGTTCCAAATGAACTTTAGTGGTAGTCCAAAATTGAATAAAAATGCTGCAGTGTTGATGTGCCTGGTATGGCCTGGAAAGTACCGATGTGCACACATTACTTTGTTGAATCACAACACTAATATCCAAGAATGTGTCTTAGATTGAATTTCATTATGAATCCATGTCTCTATTCCATGAATATTATTTTAGATGAGCATCATCGTATTTCCAGTGAATCAATATGTTGAATAAATAAATCTAAGTCCAAATGAAATATTGCACACAGCAATAAGGCAAATTTCTGCTTCAGATGTTATCTCAGGAATAAGTAGTTTGTCCCGTAATAATGGTTGCATACACTTCTATCTGGCCAAGGCCAAAATTAGCATTTTCTAAAAACAAGAATATAAACTAATAGATATTATTATTTGGAAGAAGATTCATGTGTTTACGTCAGAGAGTCTTAATAATAATTAGATCTTTTACTCAAATTTAATGAAGATCATAGTATAAATAACTGCCTTGACTCAGACCAAGACAAGAATCGTAATATAATCTGGTAGAACAAATGTAAAACAATGCTTTTTTCAAACCTTTAACTGATTTTGGACAAGCGCAGCTATACAGTTTTGCATCACCTATAACGAAAGCTAAAAGAACAATAACTCACAATCAATGCACATATATATATATATATATATATATATATATATATATATATATATATATATATATATATATATATATATATATATGTGTGTGTGTGTGTGTGTGTGTGTGTGTGTGTGTGTGTGTGTGTGTGTGTGTGTGTATACAAATGCAGCCATATTTTGTTTGGCATTTTTTATGGGTATATTAGTAATTTCGAAAACTAGAAATAAATATGTAAGACTAAGTTGTTTGACGGAAAGGAAACACTGAAATGTAAATTTCTTTCCCTTTTGTATGGTCTTTGGTGAAACGATAACGCCGGTTGAGTGAGCAATACTTACCTGATTTATGTCTGGTTAGTTTTGTATCTTCCCTCCATTCTTATCAATAAAAAAATTAAAAGTCTCTGTTTTATTTACAGAGATATTCCAGGCAACATAGACATTGTCGGCTAAAGAGATAGATTTCCGGATGATGAAATGAGTGCCATTATCGACTTTTGAGTCCGGTTACGTGAGATGAGAACATTGTGTCTAATAACTTTTTTCTTCTGATTATATGCATCATAATTAAAAGAACATTTAATGCACTGGTCAAATCCTTAGACTACCCGAAGTGTTAACATTTACAGATTCAATGAAGAAGATTATATTTTAATTGTTGGAAGGACTATTGTTTAGTGTGTTTAGTGCCTCTTGTAAACATCCTTTGTTAATACTTTTTTCCTGTATGTACATTATAAAAATAGAATCACTAATAGAACACTGGCACTCAATGACGACTGTTTATGGTTTAAATGTTATAGTATCTTTAAATCATGTTAATATTCTCTGCCTTTCCTGTATTTTATAATACACTAAAATCTAACGTTATAAAAAAACCTGTCTTGATCATGATTTATTTATGGTGATATTGTTAGAGATAATTGAAAATTGAATCTATTTGACGGATGTGGACTTTTTTGATATAGCAACATATTCTTTATTAATAAACATTTTGGCACGTGCGTGACGGGAATATTGCAAAGTTATTTTGAAAACTATTTAAGCACAGATAAATTGAACATTTTTATAAACGATTAAAATAGAATTACTTAATATTGGGCATGACCAGCAAAGAATTAAATGTCATTATTTAAAATTTGTATATTATTTATAGCGTATAAAAAAACACGTACCATCCATATCAATTTCAACATAAAATGACAATTATTCAGTCTCTGTTGAATATGTATGACATTTTACGAAAACGAAATTTTGGATTACTGCAATTTTGCTTCGTTGTGTTTCCACAAAAGTTCATAATAATTTTAGCAATGTTCTGTACAAGACATATGTTAGTGCATTCACAATTTGTAGTCTAATATAAATATATTTTGCTGAATTAAGTAAACAATTTTATAATCAGACGTATTGAAAAATATTAATACGTACAAATTGGGTTACTTACTGAAGAACACAGATGAGAACAATCATGTAAGATTAAATAACTTTAAATGACATATATTTAGATCAGTATGTTCCTATAAAAACATATAAACAATCAGACACAGAAGTCCTATTTGATGTAATGCGATGTTCATCATCTTAATTGGTATTAGATGTTTAGGTCAGTTAATCCTAGGAGAACATTACGAACGGCGTTTGCATAAGACATGGAATAAGTCAAGGAGTTATGTTCGACACGAAATATCTGGATGATGGTGTGTGCAGTATTTAATCAATAAGTTATGAGTCGTATGTAGTGATTTAATGTCATTACGCAGCAGCTTAATTGTTGAGATTGCGCCTGCACATTATTGGTTAAATCAGCACCAATTGTATGAAAGTAACTCTTTGTCACCAATAAGATTTGGAACGCATTCAAATTTATATTAATGTTAAGATAATTAAAAGTAAAGGAAAGAGTAAAGACAATAAAACGCATCCTATGGCGTAAGACCAAAGTGTAATTACGAAAATTTTTAATAACTTTGTTGAATTAAAAACAAGATATAACTTCATTATAATTCCCTTAATTCTTAACAAGGTTCCACTAAACTTTTCACTAATGGCTTATGGTACACTCTTTCCTATCAGTCTTTTCATAGTCAATAAATAATCTATTGAGCATACAGATGTGTTTCTCTAAATATTTACTGATTGATGTGTATATTGTAAACATATTATCTGCACTAGAATAAACCACTCTCAATCCAGCTTATTCTCATCCATGTAATTCAAAACTAAATATTTCATTTCCCGTAACAGGCTAACAGGGGAAGAAAGATTCAATAGTTTTGAAAGCTGTTCAGGTTTCAGCTGTGATAAACACTTCTGCGTGGGTATTATTATTCTTTCTATGCGCCAAAATGTTTTGTATTTTTTGAGTATGATATAGATAAAAATATGTTTATTATAATTTATAGTACTCTCACTTGCTTTTTTGTAAAGGGTTTACATATATTTTTCTATAGAACTTAAAATCTTACTTTTTTTCTTGCCATATATTCTGAATTGTTGGACATCAAAGGTTTAGTTAAATGGCTATAAGATTTATGTTGAAGTAAGACTGATCTTTAGGAAGTTGAAATGGGTTTGCCATAACCGAATTTTTACTTTTCTGTTAACTGCTTGCTTTGGTCTTTCTTCATTATGGAGCCGGTAAATGTTATAATTCTTATGATTTTAGTTTTTTTTAATTATTATCATTTAAATCTGATCCACATTTGAGATAATCGATCTCCCATTTTCCAATAATTAGATAGCCCTTTTTCTTTGTTCTATTCATCTACTAATTTGCCTCCTGAGCCACCTAGTATTTTCTGTTCTAATTTGCCAATGTAAAATACAATACTCAGATGCATATAATGATTTTTCAATATCATCTAGGAATATGTCCGGCTTGCAGAACTAGACGTCTATTCTCTGCGGCAATTAGCAAACTCATTTGAAGATCAAGCCATTTGTACCTGTCTATAGTTCTGTTGTAACTTTAAGAGTATCTGGCTCATGGTGCAAACTATCCGGTTATATTACACTAACCTGGTTGTCACAAATTCAGATACCTAATTTCCAGAAAGATATTTATCTAAGAAAAACGAGATCATAAAATAAATAATAGCGTTTGGAAAAAGATCAAAGATATATTCGCGTTCTAGTATGATAAGATAGGTAATTCTGTAAAAGGTCATATACAGTTTAATATATTATGCAACCTTTTTGCAATGGTTCACTTTCACGAAATGGTAGCCACCTTACTATCTAAGACGATGGTACTAGAATATTAGTTTTCAGATTTATTCGGGTAATGCGATTTTACGATTTACTAATCTTGTCCGTTTTGGGCGATATAGTAGTTTTCCAAAACGGTGTACACATGATTTAAGATTTGTGTTGCAGCTACCCAAAGTGGTACAGCTATACTCTAAGATTTCTAGAGTAGTAGCTCTAAATGGTGTACTCATATTCTAAGATTTTTATTGCAGTTGCCCCAAATGGTACACGAATAACCTAAGATTTGTATTGTAGTTGCCCTAAATGGTACATCAATAACCTAAGATTTGTAATGCAGCTGCCCCAAATGGTACATCAGTAATCTAAGATTTGTATTGTAGTTGCCCTTAAAAATGCACTTATAATCTAAGATTTGTAACGTACATACTCCAAATGATGCAGCTATAATCTAAGATTTTATACTTCAGTTGTCCCAAATGGTACATCTATAATCTAAGATTTGTGTTGCAGTTACTCTAAATGGTACATTCATAAACTAAGATCTGCAAAATATAGATGTTGTAACCTAGCTTAAACATATCTTCAGAAACATATATTACTTAGGAAGAACGTTTGTTATTTCCTGCATACTCCAATGACCATTGTTATTATGAAGATACCTAGCAAAGTTGTGAGAGTATACAGAGGAATTGTTAATAGTTTCTTAAAGGAACCACCATCGCGCAATGGGATTCTGGGTGATGAATGTTCATTTAGTCATGTATACATATGCAAAGAGTGGATAATAATTGCCTACAGCTAATAACTTCAGAAGTATGTTAGGATCAACAATATAAAATGGCAAAATCAACGTCTATTTAAACAAACCCAGTGAATTTTTACTTTTGTTACTAGAATATAGCCTTTCATGTATTAGTTTAGTCAGGGCAGTTTGACGACCATGACTTTGTCTGAATCCTTACTGAGATCCTCGTCGAAATATGTATTCGTTCAGGTAACGAAAGAGGTTGGAAGAAATCTTTTTGTCGATTAATTTTGAAATGTCAGGAAAAAATCAATATGTTAGTCAGACTTATGAATAGGAAAACCTTTGGATTACTTCAAGGTATCAGCTATATACAATAGTTTATAAAGAATGATTGGCGAGATGAGTGAGAGAGGGGTCTATACTATGTCACAAAGCTTTAATGTGCTATCACTAATTACATCGTTTTACGAGAAATTAACTCAAATAATATTTTCTCGTACATTCCTTAATAACATATGTACTGGGTTTTGTCTTCCAAGTCTTAGAATTCCTGCTATCTTTGTATTGACGTTAGAAGTCACTTAAATTGATAGTTATCTTTATTTGGACGTGTTCTTTGTTTCATCTTTTCGGGTTTTATTTGAACATGTTTAAATTGCAAGATAAAAGCCTTATGTTAATTCCACGAAAATTTAGGCCAGTTCAATTGGATGTTTGTTGTTTGCAGTGATCCGACGCTCACTTCATTGTAACGTCAAATGAATTAGTTGGTTGTCTGCTGAAACAAATACCAATATATCCTATTCAAATATTAGTTGAAAGTATTACAGTAAGATTCAGATTTTCATCAATATTGAGAAAACATATTTCTTTCGTCCATATTGGTATTTATAGACACCCATTACACTCAGCCAAAACGGCACTGAAAATACTGAGAACTAAGACATGTACATTTAGTTAAATAAGATGCTAGGGGTGTTGTGTAGACACCTTCGGATTCAAAATAAACATAAAATCAATATACTCTTTTATATTCAAATTGAATAGTCATACAAGTCTATTTAATGGTGAATACGGATGGTAAAGTGCAGAAACTCGATTATCGTCTCAGTTAAATGCATTATCTCTTTAACATGGAAGTTCTTTATATATAAAAAAAATCACAGTGGAATATGTGGTCAAATTAATATACTTTATTGTCAATATGTTTGTTGTGACTATATGCAATTTGTATACCAATACATGGCTGACATTCTAAAGCGACTGACTTTTGACCGATCATAAAATACCCAAACCGGATGTTCGAATTGTCTGCATATGAAACACATTCAATTGTTTTAACTGAAACCTATAAACGTGTATTGACATCTTATTTGGAACAATGTACATTGCAATAGGTGTGAAATGGTCTCTTGGCTTCTGTAAATAGCATGATGTAACCAATACAAGGGTCATGAGAGCTAGTTCCATCCTCAACCATGTTTAGGCATGGACCCTTTCCTCAACCAAATTTGGGAGTAAACACATTTCTTTTCAAAGAGAGATTTTCGTGAAACAGTTATGTTATTTTCAAAATATATACTAATGAAAAAAATGGGATGATCCTTGGACAAATTGTAATTTTTAATCGAATCAATGGCCTTGTGCTAATACACTGTGAACAGAGTGGAAAGCTTTATTGCAACAGCAAACGCTCGACTCCTACAAATTAAATGATACTATTCTTTGGTCATGTTAATTGGCACATGTACATTTTATCGATTTAGAGATATCTGAGTTCCTGGCTTTTAAAAATTTAAAGAATAGTGCGATATTTTAAACATATTGTGTAAGTACTATACAATTTGAATACAGCCCAAATAGAGAACTATATTGGATTTAATATTTTGAGATACGATAGTCAAGACTGAGTGGCATGGAAGTGGTAATGGTTTGCGGGATTGACGATAATTTATCCAGACAGAACGAATTTTCAGCAACATTTTTTAAGGTATAGTTGATTGATACGCAAATGCTTTTTTGTTGACTTTTATATGACCACCTTGTAACCTTCTTGACTTTGATATCCCCACACTTATAACCTTGTTGTCTTTAATATGACTACTATTCCATACCATGTTCTTCGAGAACTTGCCATATTATACATTATCTTATCAAGAATATATTGTATTCATTTAGGAATGATGGGATACTATGAATAATGAAAATTCTGACATGATGGATTTTGAGTTTGAATTTCAGGATATTTAGCAATTTTTCATTTGTTCCGTTGTAAACTAATTAATTCAACAATGTACAGTTTACCTTTGTACTTGGTCAGCTCTCTTTTAAAGTATTTTAGTCTGAATGTTGAGATATTCGATTATGCTCTGTTTGATGTTACTTGTATGTGTGAACTGTTTAAGATTGCTTGACTGGCTTCGAATACGTCACTAAGGAACCTATAAGAAAATGAGTTGTTATTACAGTGTTCACAATAATTGTTACGACCAAATGTTTTAGACAATAAAAAAATAGTTAGCTATTTGCAGCGCTGTATTATGCATTTAGACGCAGCCAGATTATCAAAAGGTATACAGGATTCTAAATTCATGGCTCAATATTAACACTAACAACGTCTTTCATTGTGAGATGAAATGGATGCGACAGTGTTTCTATTGTGATGTAGAACATTTCGTGCAAATTTTGCCTATAGTTTACTTTTATTTCGTTAGATGTAGACAGGGCACAACCCGCAAAGGATCCTTGAAAGATCTATAAAATATGAACAAGATATATATATATATATATATATATATATATATATATATATATATATATATATATATATATATATATATATATATATATATATATATATATATATATATATATTTATTTATATATATATATATATATATATATATATATATATTTATTTATATATATATTATTGTATCTTGAATAATTAAAATTAGTAAATATTGTATCATGTTAGCATTCTGTATCTTATGACTTCATACTAGTGAGAAAGGTTGGTAAAATTTGCATATTTATATTTTAAAACCGTGAATCCGATATAAATCAAATGCTGTTTAGACGATATCATGTAATCTTTCCAAAGCCTGACAAGTCATTAAGATTTG
>JAEAOA010001913.1:1747500-1840000 GCA_016746295.1 Potamilus streckersoni | reverse complement strand
AAGAACACACACGATTGTAAATTCCAAAGAGCAGATGTAGTCTCCCCAGGATGCTCTGATAATAGGACTTGAACAGTCACAAGTCCAGAACTTTAGCTGCATATCCAGCGTGGTTCGTGCCATCTTCAATATTTTCTTACGAGAGAGAGAGAGAGAGAGAGAGAGAGAGAGAGAGAGAGAGAGAGAGAGAGAGAGAGAGAGAGAGAGAGAGAGAGAGAGAGAGAGAATTCACCCTGATATGTATAACAATTTATAGGAGAAAATATATTGAAATGAAAAACAAAATACTGTATTTTTAAAATAATCTAGAGTTCAGTTTTAAATATTAATTGTGCATATGCGCAGAGGAAAGAGGAATATATTTTTATTTAAAACGTCAATTAAAATATGTCTGTCAGCAGAGTATTGCGTACAAGATGAAGTTTCGCTGACAACTGTGTAAAACGAGAATGCACTAAAAATGAAACAAAACTTCAAATTGCGCAGCAGCTTCCAAAATGTGAGGTAATTTTGTGCAATTTAAATACTCAACCTCTGCATGAAACATTATTGCTGATCCTACACGAAATTTGATTCACTAAACCTAACAACTTATGCACTTCTTGACATAAATTATTTAGCTTTTGTTATCCTTACAGTTCAAATAAGTTTACGTTGTCTAAACCGCTCTCCTTTACCGATCAATTGCATCTCTATCTGCGTAGGTTCGAGTCTAGGCTTTAGTGACAACGCGTGCTTGGGAATTTCTTGCCTGAGACCTTCATTCACCAATTATAATAGCCGCCATATATAGCCTATCTAGCAATGAGTAATGGCGTTAAACTCGAAAACAGCAATAACATTCTGTTTAAAAATGATAAATATAAAAAAATTTTCTAACATGTGAAGCTTTGTAGAATATACATCATTAATATAAGTATTATGGATAAATATAAACAAATATAAAAAATAATAAAGAAAAAGAAAGGGGAATTACTTCAGATGTAAAACTGGCATTACTTCACCCATTGACAGAAAGCAAATATGCATTTGCATAAGATCTATAGGATACCCGTCAAGAGTATTAAGTATTGTCTATCTTACTAGGTTTCATTCGAGTTCATTTTGTTTTTCCCTACATAACATAATTGTTCTTACAGTTGATACAATTTAATTACAGCACTTGCATAAGTTACATACATTAATTTTGTGAACATTCTTTGTACATAAATTCTGACTTTTTCTAATCACTGAATGGTGTTATACGATACCATTTGTTCCACTCGACTAATAGACGACACTCTATATTTTATCTAATAAATAGTGTTATACGGCAATATAAATTTTACTCATTAAATGGTGTTATAGGGTACTTTATTTCCACTTGAAGAATGATGTTATACTCCACTACTTAAATGACTCAATTTGTTCTGCTTAATTAATGGTGTTGTACGGTGTTATTTTTGCTACTAAATGAACGGTGTTATCCGGCATTATTTATCCACCTCATCGTGTTATTGGGCGCTATTTATTGAACCTGATAAATGTTATTAGTATGTACTGTTTATTTTACTCTATGAATGATGTCATTGGGCGCTACTTTATGGATGATTAGACTTTGAATCTGATTAAAATTAGATCCTAACTGTACTAAGTGATGATTTGACGACGACCAATTTGAGGTTATGTTCTGGTGACCCTTGAATTAGCCAATGGAAATGCAGCTTTCAAAAATCTGAATGTGAATCAAATCGTCCCCAAACGGGAAGATAGACTTTATCAGTCTCCAAACGGGAAGATATCAGACTTTATCTGAGTGGCTAAAAAATTAGCGCATATGGTAATAACGTAGGTCACAGAACATTACTCATAAGCGGCTTCTGTACGATCTTCATGTATAACAATATATATGATTTTAATCAGATTCATTTGACTTGTGCAATATTTTATTATCAGCTATATCCAGTAATTATATTATCATCTGATTACCACTTAATTATGCAATCAGTTATGAGGGAAGTATCAGTATCAACACAGAAAAATATAATTGGTTTTCTTTGCAATTTGAATTTCATGATATGCAGCTGAAAGTGTTCAGAGTATGCATTAGGTCGTTTTCGCATCTGGCGAGGGATTAGGACGTAAAATTATAGTTGACAGCCGAACTTAATGACTAAAATGCGTTGATTTTGCTTAATATACAGTGTTCACAAATTTAAGTACGCTGAGTGGATTTGGAATAAGCATTTGAAGAAAGGCATTTGGGTGTATAGAGTCGAACCAACCAACCAACCATCCATCCATCCATCCATCTATCTATCTATCTATCTATCTATCTATCTATCTATCTATCTATCTATCTATCTATCTATCTATCTATCTATCTATCTATCTATCTATCTATCTATCTATCTATCTATCTATCTATCTATCTATAGAGTGAAACTGATAGAAGAGAAGACATATAGATAAATGTATTATGATTGTGTAATTGTTATGCTATTTTATATTAAATTTTTTTTAGAAAGTATTGTAAATTTGTGAATAAGTTTTACCACTGTAAGTTTACAAATATTCCAAGAGTATTTGTATGGTTTTTTCTGTAAGAGAGGGAGCAAGAAAGAGAGAGAAAAAACAATGACAATGAAAAAGACCAGTAAGAAAAGACATAAAGGCAGTCATATATGTATAATTCCAGAAATACACTCAGATTCGCGTGTGTGTGTGCGTGTGTGTGTGTGCGTGAGAGAGAGAAATAACAGTATGTTCATAATATACTTGATGTATCAGTCTTCTATACATTTTCATCTCTTTTCACAAAACAAAATTTAACTAAATTCCATTTTTAGTGTGGAACATAGCGGGTTATACCTTTGCCAGTCTTAATTAAATTGTCAGTTTGTTACAACGAAACAGTTATATGATCAGCTTGTCATGTTCTGTTAAGTCAATATAATACACAAATAACAGAAATATTGTGTTGTCTCCTCTCACTTATTTGGGTTTGGATTTTTATTGCTCAGAAACAATTTGGGTAAAATGCCTTTCCTAAAGATACACGACGTTATCGAACCTGAGCTGATCCAATTATAGGATTAAAACCCATGGCCTTTCGGCGGACCATTGAGCCAGTTTGGTTCCTTCCTTTCCTTTGTTGAAATCATATATTGCTATTAAATATCAACTATAATGCCTTTAACTGTATTAAAATATCCGCAAGAGAAAAGTGACTGTAAGTATGGAAAGAACAATAAGTTTATAATAAAAGTGAATGACAACAATATCATTAACATTCTCATCATTCTATGGTAAACACTTTTAATTATGCCTCCGGACGTGAAAGCAGTATTCTGAGAGTTTTATTATATGTGTGCCTTGCCACAAAGTTCGTGGCAAGAATGAGCGCAGATTCCTCTCAGTCATATTAGATTAGGAGTACAAACTCACTCCATATCAAATGCGGTTACGTCGTCTTGTTGCAAACAAGCTTAAGATAAACGGATTACTGAAGCCTTTGTACACGTTCTAGAGCAAACCCACAAAATCTATAACTTGATCGATGCTGATTAGGATTAATAGATAATTCTAGAGCTTAAGTGATTGATTTATTTCTGAAATAGTGCAAACATTCACATTCACGATTAAAACAAGTAAAACTTTGAACAAACTAGTGTATATTATAAGGATTACCGCTTGAAATTCGTGTATGTGAATAGAAAGAAAAAGAGCGATTCCAAATGAATAAAATCAGTCATCGAGAAATTTCGAGAAAACTGGTGAGATTTACGTCCCTGCTGTTATATTATACTACGCATATGTACGCGACCTTCATGTTTTCAGAAAGTTGGTCAAGGTTGGCAGCTCCAAAAGGTTAACAGCAAACGATTGTTTTTAAAACAATTGATATGTAGAACTGGAATTTTTGTAAACCAACAAACCCTACATTCAAATCTTCTTCTTTAGATATCGTTGAACATCTTCGTTTTCCTGTTAATAATTTAAATATCTGAAAAAGAAATATGATTTGAGCATATTAACTTTTAGATTAGTAGTTTCTTTGACCTAGTAATTAAGGAAACAACCTTAAAAACACAGAAACTTTGTTCGAATTATGCTGCTATATATTGCTATTGATTTACAATTTATACTTGTTAATAAAACCAGACCTGCTGAAATCTGCGCAGAACCACATCTGCCTTCGCAAGAACACCCAGGCAGATCTGGTTTTGTGCAGTTTTGTTTTAGGAGTAATCAGTAAAATAAACAAAATAGACCCTGATCTGCAGGAACACTATTATACGGCAGACCATGAGCTTTGTTGCCTATAATTTGACCTGACTTATAAGCAAGAAAGTACTGTAAGTATTGGTGATTGATAAGAGATTTGTAGCAAATTCAGGTCTCAGTTATTGGCCTGTTACTTTGATTACTATTTTATTAATTCTAATTTCCCTTGACTTTGAAGATATAAATGGCACTGGCATTGAATTCCATGAAATCTAAAGCCATGCTTACGTTGCATGGAACAGTTTCTCTTTTTGATCAAATTATGACAGCGGTTTATCTCATTTTAGACGTTAAGCAAGTGCCCGTTGTTATTATTGATCTAACTGTTGAAAGACATCAATGTTTGGTAGATGTAGAGAGCTTCCATTCCATTAGTTGAGAAACATCTTTTGGATGTGGGATCAACAAGTTAGTGAAATCGGAAGCACATTACGTGCAGGGTGGAGACTCGATCTATCTAAATTGAATCAGTAGTAAGATAGAATGCGAATCTTTAACAATATGCGGATTCTGGACCATAGACTCTCACCCTGAGGATTAGTCGGATAAAGAATAACCCATTTTTGCTAGCACTTTCATATTGAACAATGAAATATTATATAAAATGTATAATAATTCAATAAGATATGATGTATTTGGCATAACAAACAGAGTATGTCAGAGATTTGATTCAATAAATCAGTCTCATGCTACAGTAGCAGAAAATCTAGTATAATAAGCAATTGTATTGAAAAAGTTGGTTACTATATATCACCAAAATATGGGCCAGTCTGGTTATTTACAAATGAAAATGATGAACAAATAAGAGGTTGGTCAGATGATTTGATGACATTTATTGACAATATGGTTGATAATTTTTTATAATGATATTTCAAAATGTATACTAAAAATAAATATATACCAATGTTGCAACCATATTTTATGATAATCTTTGTCATAACTGCTGTCCATCATTGGTAGGATCTCCGTTACCATACTGTCAATAATACGAAGCTCTCGTATTAAATCGTCCATATCATACTTTACACCTCGCATGTGAGATCGTATCTGATCGAGTAATCTGTTGCAAGTGATACTTGTAGTTTTGCAAGAATTATTTTGTTTCAAGTTTAGGTTCAATTATTTTTACAAGTGTAGAAAGAAATACACTGATACTCGATAATATGAACAAAACTGGAATTAATAAGGCTCCACCTGACATTGTACCAAAGCTAGTCATAAAAAATGGCAAATATGATATTTCTCGAAGTATTCTACGGTGGTATTTATAACATTCTTTTACACACCTGAGTTTTATGACAAAATTTGTAATATTGTACTAGTGCGTTAACATCTTGTTTTCAAATTTCTTCTGAAATGTGATTTAAGTCGAAGATATGTTGTTTGTTTTTTTTTTGTTCATGATACAATATTTTGTACAGAAACAAAAGTTCTGGTTCCAGCAATTGAATCAAGAAAATCACGAACTTTATTATTGTTATGATCAGCTATAAAAATTCTGTATTTATCATAAATATCTGAGGAAGTATCCTCATATCGTTTATCAGTTAGTACCTCATTTTGTAACCAAGTGTATGAGTCAAAAGCAATTTATGCTTCAGGTTCATACAAATATGTTTCATTCACCAAATTACTGTAACCACTTTCGGTTTTATCAATATACCCAAATGCCTAGCTTACTTGATATAAAATTAAATGTTTTAGAAGAAGATATTGTCTGATAATTACATACGCGCCTACAAAAATTTTTGGCATTAATTTTTTTTGTGTAATTTGAGTTTAAATACTGGCAGACCAGTAACTAAAATCTCTCTATATAAAATTTTTCATATTGCTTTATGATTTTTTCAACTTCAGTGTAATAATTTTATTATCATAATTTTCAAGAGCGCTGGATTGATGGAAATGGAATATCAACTACCTCACTTACATCGAAATAAGAGTGCATTTTATTCCCCAAATTTTTTCGTATGACCTCTTCAAAAATCGCTTTTTGCTTATCGTCACGAAGATCACAAATTTCATCGTCAAAATGTTTGGATATTTTTAGAGATATTTCAACAATAATCGGATTACACTCGGGGTCTTTTTTGCTCATCATTTGTATATTTGCGTTTGCGTACGCCTTAATAAGTAACTCCATTTCTGGCTTCATAGTAACGATATTAAATAGGGTTTCTTTGTCGTGGTATTACATACAGAGATACTTAAAAATTTCTCGTTTTGAAAATACTATTGTATAATTGTTTGTTTCCATTTATTCTTATTATTTTATATTCATAAATCTGTTGCGACCATCATGACTATGTTCTACAGATTTGTTTTATATCTTCTCTTTCAGTGTAAACTCGTTGCTTTATTAAGTTCGATTTTATTATCAAACCCAAATTTTTAAAATCAAGCTCTAGCAATATTTTTACATATGATTGCAATTTGTTAAAGTTCTTCTAGACAATCATCAGGATGGCAGTATCTACTTATTATATCATAATATGGTTCCTTTAGTTGTAGCACACACATATACATTACACGAGGAATATTTTATCTTGCCCTGACAATGGCGAGTTTATCATCGGAAGTGTAAGCTGTTTCATAGTGTTTATCATACGTTCATCTAGTGACTTATCTAAAACCGTACTGGTGGGATAAGAAAAGAAATCATGAATTTCCCTCGCAACAGTTCTAACAGATAGTTCTAACATTATTTTATAGCATTAGATTAAATATTTATTTACAATGTTCATACCTGAGCATCGATTGTATATATTTGAAGTGCAGTTTTTCCTGGAAACGAATGTTCAAGTGCAAAACATTAACCCACAAATAAAAGTACTTGTTAACATTATTTGCAGTTGGAATTGTACAATGTTGTGATGTTGTAATGTACGTGTTTTTTGTGTTATATAATGTTGTCCAGTCGATATCATTGTTTGATCCTTCCAATTGCAAATTATAAATTCAACCAACAATTGAGAATAATCGAGCGCGCAAATAAAATTTCCAAAAAGCAACTGCAGTCTTACATTTAGTTTTTATACAAAAAATGTCAACTTCTCCGTTGGTCATTCACTCATGTGTATAAGAGAAAATGTAATAAAGATAATTTTCAGGATAACATGATGACGCGCTTACCTCAAATCCAACTCGGTTTATCACTTTCCCTGTAAAAGTGGTGGACTATAACTAACAATGTTTTTAGTCTGTTTTAAAACAACGGATACACTATCAACAAAAACCCTATTTGGAAGATCGTTAAGGTTAACTTGAACATATCTCGTTTGTCTTTCATGTTTATATTGCCTGTCACCTCACCTCAGAGTTCTTAAAATAAGGGCTTAGCGCTATTTTCAACTAAGTTTAACTAATTGCATCAGTTTCATAACTGGTGGTGAGATTGTTGTTAGCCCAGTTGTTGTTTTTTTTAAATAAACATAATCAGATTTTTTTGTCGTCGTATCACAAGATTTATTAAGTTTAATATTGTTGACAAACATTAATAAACTTACAGCTTGTGTTATATCAAAATGCATTGGTGGATAATCTGATTCTAAACCTAGTACTCGTTTAAATCCCATTTATAAGTCGATGCCTGAAGTTCCTCAGGTTTTGTTAATGTTATTATCATCAACATATTTTTGTTGTGTATAACTTACAGCTTGTGTATTTTCAAAATTTTCTAGTTGATATACAATTTCTAAACCTAAGACACGTTGACTTGACATGTTATTATTACCTGTAACCGTTCCAACTTTTTTATTAAATTTGTTATAATCCACATACTTCAACTGTAAATAACTTACCGTTTCAGTTTGATTTTAGTTTGCTGGTGGGTATCCAGTCTCTAAATTTTTCCCAGACATATCTAAGTTACCTCTTAAAGTTCAGCCTGTCAGTGACAACTTGTTATTGTCGAGTGATTGTAGTTATGTATAGCTAAAAACTTGTGTATTAGCGACATTTATTGATACATAATCTGTTTCTAAATCTAGTACTCGTTGATTTGATATAAACAGGTTTCATATCATTTTGTAGCCAGATTTGTTCAGGTAAACCGATAAATCAATATTACCGTTTGTTATTGTACATACAGCTGATAAATCTCATAATGGTATTCCAAATTTTGTATAATAGCCCATTATTTGTTTATTATCCTTCAAACATATTAACATTAGTCAGTTTAACATAACACAAAACTATAATAAACAATGGCAAAATTTCCATATTATGTTTTGATACAGAGCAGTTGGAGAAATATAAACTTAACAATAACTTCCAGATTGTCTTGATCTTATTGTTGGACAAAATGGATGAGGAAAAACAAATTTTCTTATGAATTTACTACTGGGAGATAAGTTTAATTATGATCGAGTTTATATTGACACAGTTAACTCACTAGAAAAATATGAGCTACTTAACGAATATAATAACAAACTTCACGATGATCTTGAATATGGCGAATATTTTCATTATCAATCACCAGAAGAACTTGTTCGAGTTAATCAACTTTATTCGTCCGAACATAAAATGATAGATAAACAAAAAGATCACATTTTTCACTATCACGTATTAAGAAATGTAATTCTGTTTATTTAACCTAAGGTTTTTATAATGTTGACAAATTTATCTGGATAAATGGTGTTTGTTTTATACTATTTTCGGGATTAGACAATGTCGATGTTAGAAATATCGCAAACTAGCAATGTAGCGACGTGACGAAAGTTAAATGTATCATAATTGTATCATAAAGCGAAGGCGGATAAATAAAACATTTTCTTATTTGATAAACTGACACAAAATTCAACTACAATGTTTCGTCGCTGTATGGAGAATAATGTACAGTAAGATGTCTTCCACGTCTTTAAATTTTATAAAATTCCTATACAAAAATTGGATAAACGAACAAAATACAGAAAAGGTCTAGAAGATCTAAAAGAAAAACTAGCTGAATCTCAGACATCATTTAAGCAGCTAGTACAGCTGGTACGACCTGGCAAGATAGTCGATGTAGAAACAGCAGCTACAGTTTCAAAAACCAGTTACTGAGGCGATACTTGGAAAATAGCAAGAACAGCAAACAATATTGGATTTGTTAAAGAAATCAAGAAACAGTTGTTGCAAACATTATTGGTAGATCTGACGAGGAAAGAAAATATTTAAGTGAAGAACCTTCAGCGTATATTCTTAATCATGTTGCTAGACAAAACAAAATGTATCGGGTTATAAATAATCCATTTTAACTTGAACGACGATTAGCAAGTTTAACTGTTCGGCCAGTTAGAAAAAGTTAAAAGATATATAAAAAGTTGACATGACAAAGAGGAGGCTATTCGAAAGAACAAGCTAGAATAGAAAGATTCCATGATGATCGAAAAAGTTGAATTACACAATAAAAGATTAATATAAATCTTTCAAATATATAGATATAAAATTGATATTTACATAATATTCGTAAAGATGATTTTGACACCGATGTGAATATTTTAACATTAACATAAATAATAAATGAACATTAGGATTATGATCGTAATATAGAAACAGACAATGAAAGATAATAAAGTATTAGATTATATCGATACTCAATTATTGTCAGACTTTATTAGCAAGTTAATATTGATAAACAAATGCATGACAGACAAAGTAGTAATTGTACCCTTAGTACTATAGTTGACGAAGCAGAATATTTAGATGAGAAAAAAAAATTATAATAAAATATTGAGAGCTGAGTCAGAAATAGCAGAAAAAATATTGAAGATATAGAAAAGAACTAAACAATATAAAAAATACAAATATGATAAATTAGTGAATCAGAAATATGATGATTTAATGAGAATATGAATATATTCTGTCTGATGATGATAATAAAGACAAATGGGAAGAAGATGTATATGACGATTTACTAAAACAAATTAGATAACGTTATAAATAAAGGTTCAATATCTATCAAAGCAGTTGACATTGCTGCAAAAAAAGTTGTTGAAAAACTTGCAAGGATGACAGAATGGTATTATTTTAAGTGTTTTTAAGAATTCAGTCAAACATTATAGAACTGGGAAACAAAGGGAGAAAAAGTCTCATTTTCAAAATATATTAAATCAATATAATAAAATTCGTATTAGGAAAATAGAAACTAAAACCACTAATAGATGTCGAAAATACCCGCAGCAGCTTCCGAAATAATAGGCAGACTAATACTGTTCATATCGTGAAAAAAGTCGAAA
This sequence comes from Potamilus streckersoni, assembly GCA_016746295.1. Classification (NCBI taxonomy): domain Eukaryota; kingdom Metazoa; phylum Mollusca; class Bivalvia; order Unionida; family Unionidae; genus Potamilus; species Potamilus streckersoni. Next base: position 1,829,516 of record JAEAOA010001913.1, on the reverse strand, counting down.
ATGTTGGTTTTGGAATTGAGAATGAAATTATTGATAAATTTGGTCATTTAAGATCGGAAAATTTGTTAACATTTGATGAGTACAACACTTTACACTGCGACTTAATTTTGTAAATGTAAAAATTTTTAAAATGATATATATATATATATATATATATATATATATATATATATATATATATATATATATATATATATATATATATATATATATATATATATATATATTATTACTAGCTTCTAGTATGGCTGAGATAGCTAACACGAAACATAGCGCAAATGTTTCAGTAAAATAAATTCCGCCAATACAACTTGATACTGAAAAACAATATGAGATTGGACTAATTTCATACACAGCATGGCATTATATGGCTATCGTGAACACTGGAGTAAATGATGAATTTACATTTGCTTTAACTCCAGCTCCAATACCTACGTAGGAAAAGATACAATTCCATGAAAATCCTACAACTCAAATGATTTAAATAACACGATATGCGAATTAATAATAAAAACTCGAGAAGTTGCAGACAATTTTGAGGTGACACCGACTTATAACACAGTAACAAATATAACGTCTCTGATTAGATTCACTCACAAGAAATATGGATCTGTCGCAGAAGAAACAATGACGTACGACGGTAATCAACCAGTAAATATAACTGACATAAACACAATGCTGATAAATAGCTCCATTGCACCTGGATCTTATTCAGCTGGAGGTTTCACCAGATGTTCCACCAGATGCTCTCATGCAATTTAATTCGCTTATGGTTAATTAGTATCCGCTAAAACAGATAGCAGGTGTTAACATGCAACTGATAGATCAGTCTAGGCGACAACTGAATCTTAACGACTAAATTGTTACTTAATATTTGTACTTACGCACAATCACGTCTTGATTGATTTATATTTCAGATATAATGAATCAAAATAATTTTGCAAAAGAAAATTAGTTGGATGAGGTTTTAGAAACATATTTACTATATTATTGAAAATAATCAGGGAATCGCATATATAGTTGCACCAATTGCACTTTACGCGTCAAAAGCTTTTGCAACTTTTGCTAGTGGAACTTCTGTTGGACAAAAAGATGCTGACAAAATTAAAGGCAAATAATATTTGGTTTTCCGACGATTATTCCAGGTCAAGTGATATTAATATGATGTGGTTTAAAGATACTTGAATTAATGCAGCTGAATCAACCGAACTTTTTATGAAAGGTTTAATGGCTCCTGCAGTCGAAGATGTTGAAAATGTAATATATTTTCTTAATATTAAAGCTGTTTATTTTGGTATAGACGCCCCATCTCCAGCAGCAGAAGTAAACTCCACAAAAGACTCAATTATTGCTGATTGTAATAATATTAGAGTAGCTCCACCTGGTGCAGCTGCGGACGGCGTTGCAATGTTGAATTTGATTAATATCACAATAAGCAGAACACAACTATGTTACAATGAAATTTTGCTGAGAGAAAGGCACTTGCAGCAGAATCATGTCAAATTACAATTATGCTGCCATTAAGTGTGAAGTTTGCCTTTTGTCGCAACTCCAGTAAAATATATTGTGGCGTTAAATATACACTAAATTTAGCTCAATAAGAACTAAATGATTGTTTATTTCGATCTGGCTGAGTGCGTGTACAATTTATAATAAACAAACTTGCGCTCTGGATGCCTTAAATAATAACATCAATCACTAAAATGGCAGAAATAAATATTATACATGATAAACGAACAAAATTCACTTTTATCAACACAAAATATATGAAAAAGCAGTTCCAAATACTACCGCCTAAACATGGCGGGTTACAAAACATCAAGTGACCAAATCCCGAGGCAGTTATTTGTTGTATTTCAGTAACAAGCGCGACGTGGTAACCAACAACAAAATAGTGCGATATTTGATAACACTGATGTTAGACGAATATATGCTACACTAAATTCAAAGCAATATCCAGAACTAGAGATAGATTGTAATTTTTCAGATGACTTTAACAAAAATGTTCTTCGATCTTACATATATCTGCTCGTCGCATTACAAAAATAAGAGGATGTTGGAGATGAATGTCAGATATCAGTAGATTAATTTATCCAATATTTAATTTTGATGTTAGTAAACATAGCGAGCAAACAGTCGACTCATATGCTGATATTGAAATTATCTAGACACTATAAGCAGCTCCAGTGGCACAGTAGTACGTGTAAACGTTTATGATCAGTAATATATATGTTAAAACTGACTCTGTCGGAGATAAGATGAAAATAGAAGTTCAATCTGTAATTTCTCTGTATTGACAAAATATATTGTAAAAGAAATATATTTGACTGATAGTCAACTTACAAAATTTAGAAGCTGATGTTTCAATGCTTAGGCATATATCATTTGAAATATCAAATATGTCAACAAAGGTGTTTTGGGTACTTTAACCAAATTATTATTAACCCAAATTTGTTGATTTATATACCACATGAGACACAAATTTTACTGAACGACTATTAATCTTTTGATATTTTACAGCATAATATATTGATATAAAATTTATTTCTGCTTCAGTATTCAGATTTACTGAAATAATTTAATTTATCTTTTAAGGAATTTTAAAACTGGAACCACTGGAAATGGCTCCTTTGTGTTTTCTTTTGGTGCCATTAAATCCAGATTTCAATGCAATTATCACTTCAAATTTATTAACATGATCATAAACTAAATTAAATGTAAAATCACCGTTGAATGTTTCGTGCACAAACCTAGGTGATGTATAACTAACTTGGTAAGTTTTAGTTCCTCTAACCATTACACCTAAATAAAAATTTCTAAATTTCCAACAACTCTTTGTTTCTTTTATCAAATATTTCCTTTATCGGATATCTCATAAGACAAATATTAGATACTCCTGAAACTCATTTTGTAATGCTAAAATTTAAATATTATCATCCATTGCGCCATTTAATCGATAGACTCTTTGTTCAGCTGGAACGTCCTCGCAAAATAAGGTATATATAAAATCTTTTCTGAACATTTCAGTCATATCTGTATCATCATCTTTTACTGAAATTATCATTTCAGCTGACGTTGGTTTTCCTAAGACTTGTTTAGATTTATACATATAACCGATCCAAATGCATTTGCAGCATAGAAGTTTATTTTGGATGTACGTAATACGTTATTTGCTATTCTGCTGGCATTGAACTATATATCAAACTTTCTGTCGTTATACTATAGGGCTTTTATATTTCTAATTGACTTTTACGTAAATTTTAATTAAATATAAAATTGCTATTAGATAAAGCTATTATTGCTGAACAGGGCACTATGAAAGCAGGAAAAATATTTCTAGTGCATTTTCAAGATACGAAAACATTTACAAATTTGATGATCAGATGTTTGAGCAAATTTTAACCCTATTCATTTATTTCATCTTTTACAAATTGTTGTATATAAAGAACCTATATCTCACAAATGTCTTGAATTAATAGTTCAGTATCATATGATTTTATTTTATCAAAATAACACGCAATCAAAAAAGATTTATTTGATATAATCTTTGAAGATACAAGTTTCGATACAGAAATTTCAGAACCATATCTTACATCTTAGTCACGAAATAAATTAACTGGAACAAATAATTCCTATATAGCCGATAAAATACACCAATAAATAAATAAAATATTGGAAGAATTTACTTCATATGGGTCAGAATAGAAATTTGAAATGATAAAAGATATTTTGATTTATACAGCAAAATGTAAAGTTCTGCAGGGTAGTTCTTACGTTGATCTTCAACACAAATTAAAAAGAATAAATGTTATCTAAATGTAAAAACCAACGACAATCAATGTTTCGTTGCTCAGTTCTGTCGGAGAGACGTCACAGAGTGACCACAGTGACCGAATCAAAAATTATTTGCCATACACAGACGATCTAGATTTTATCGGAATAACATTTCCAGTAGCCGAAAATCAGATACCAAAATTTGTAAACAAAACCATTTTTCAGTAGATGGTTTTGGACTAGATAAGCGAGAAAATGTTTGTCCAAGATATATTTCAGAGACTGTTACTCAAAGGACAATACATTTTTTATTTTATAACGAACATTACGTTTGGATAATAAAAGACAATATTTTAATGGCTTAGTTGACGGACAGCATAATACAAATAAGAGAAGAAATATATGTTACAGATGTTTGCAGGGTTTTTTTTCTAAGAAAGAGAAACAGAAACATCTTAAATAATGTGTCAAGGTTCCAAAAGTAATTATTCCAAGCAAACAAGAATGTCTTAAAGTTTAAAATTCTAACCATAAGCTAAATGTATCATTAGTTAGTTATGCCGATTTGATTGCCTACAGGTTCCATTGGCTAGCACTGAAAATAATAATGATAAATCAAGCATAAGAAAATACAGATAATGAGTCTGAAAGTTCGGCTGTATGGTTATAAAAACTCTAATAGATGATGCTAACAAAATTTCTAAGAAATCATTTAATACAGTTCTAATTAAAAAAGTTTAAATTAAAACGTGAATTTGATTAATTGGTTAATTGTCATATTTGCGAGACGTTATTGGTAGGCTCTGACAATGTTCGTGATCATTGTCATCTGACCGGTTAATATCATGTAGCAGCTCATAATAATTGTAATTTAAAATTTCATGCACCAAAGTTTATACTTATCTTTTTACTTTATTTTTGCAGCTATGATAGTCATATTTGCTAAATAAAGGAAATTACTTGATACATTAAAAAATTATACAAGCAGTGAGCTGGACTAGTTCTGATAAAAGTCTTTCGCTTACTAGAGTTTAACCAGTCGAGATGGATGGCGGATTATATTAGCTTAAATACGAAATGTCGTACTGTAGCCAGGACTGAATTTGAGAAACATTTTAAGTTGATGAATAACTCAGTTTTTGGAAAGACAATGGAGAAAATTATAAATATAGTTCCGATTAAAATTGTAAATAACATAAATCGCAAAAGCAAATTAGTTAACGATAATGGTTTTGTCAAAATGAAAAGATATTTAATGAAATAATGCAGTAGTACAACGACGAAAGACAAACTTAAAGTTAAATAAACCAATTTATGTTGGTGGAGCTATACGCTATACTTGATATATCAAAGTGGTTTATGTACAACTTTCACTATAATTTTACCAAAAAGCAGTGGCAAGATTCGGAGTTGCTGTTCACTGATACAGACTCGATAGATTCTAATATGAAATGTGATGATGGTTTACAAGACTATTACAGGCCCCTTGATTTATTTGATTTATCAGATAATCCAGCGAGTAGTGGATTTCATGATGATGTAAATAACAATTGTATTGGTAAATTTAATGTTGAATTTATCGTTGTGCCAATGAAATGATTTGTTCAATTAAGGAGTACGATGTGATATTAGTTGATAATAAATTGACAACAAAACGCAAAAGGTATTTATCGTAGGTAAGTGAAAAAGTGTATAAAAATTGATGATTCAAAGCAGAATTAAATAATGTCAGTTTTGTCAAAACAAATGTTATCAGAACAAATCGTTACAAACGGATGCGATTTCAAAATGTAGACTTTCAATGTTTATATCTTCCTGGATCTATTATATAATTTTCTGAATATATCCTTTATCAAAACCAAATATTCTATAACTGTTTAAAGGAAACTACCAAATAATATTTGTAATTTCTTTTCTCTGTCTCATAGTTTATATTAGATTTTATTTATTGAATTAATGATCGACAATATATAATTAGCTGACGAAACTATAACCGTGTTCCTTCGAAATGAGATAATACCGTCTTAGATTGCTTAAAACTCGTGAATCAAGCATAGATTGGTACAAATGAACAGGATAAGACCGTATTATTTTCAGACCGCCTGTAAGAAAGTGCTGCTGTCGAATATGTTAAGTGATTTCCAGCCACAGTAAGTTTCTTTTGTCTGCGATGTGATTTCCGGGAATATTAGTCTGTCTGTCAGTATGTTTCATTGAAAGAATCTAAAACTGTACTAAATGGTTACATTATGCATATAGGGTATCACACCTATTGATTTTTCAGACAACACAATCTTTTGCCTATAATTTACACAGCCGCTGCATTAAAGCTTTCATTTTTCTGTATAAATAAACAGCAGTTTTTCAGTACAAATAGACAGTATTATATTTTAGATTCATTTTATAACGGTGTTTTTGAAAATCAGAAAAATTATATGCTATTCAGAATTAGGTATCTGGAAAGTATATAGTAATTTCTCAAACACACACACACACACACACACACTATATATATATATATATATATATATATATATATATATATATATATATATATATATATATATATATATATATATATATATATATATATATATATATATATATATATATATATATATATATATATATAATCGGATTTCATAGCTCAGAGCAGGAATGTTGGATTGCTCTTACTGAAGGTCTGTGGTTCTATTCCCATAATAGGCATATGTCGGTAGGTATGGTTATGGATTACCAAAATAATTTTTTAATTGGGAGAACGAACCCCAACAGAAAAAATACACTCTCTCACCATGCTGTGGGTGTGCTTTTGCACTCAGCTTTGGGATATCATGGGAGCGTGTATAAAAATCCGTTTGACGTAGGTAAATCCCCCGTTTATATCTGTGCCGTCTCTTAAGGTAATTTCATGTTGTGTCACTCCTTAGGATACGTTTACATGTTGTGTTGTCCCCTAGGATAAGTTTATGTAATGTGCAGTCCCTTTTAAATACGTTTATGTGTTTGTATCGTCTAACATTAGACAGCATGATGAGGTGAGTGCGCGACCTTGTGACCTCACAAGGGCATTCAGAAAGAATGCCGCCGGACAAAAATGTCTTTTAAAGTGCCTGTGGACGATACGATAGGTCTTTACACTGAAATAACCAGCCCTCTGAGTTTCTAAAGTTTCGGTTCCGGATATTTAGAATATCGCCTGGTGATATGTCTTTTGAAATAGTATTGCTCTGAGTTTCTAAAGTTTCGGTTTCGGATATTTCGAAATTCGGCAGTGGATGTGTCTATGAAAATGACTCTTAGACGATTATGAGCTTTACCGGCAGAATGGACCCCGAGGAATGGTAGACCGATTGTTTATTGTTTTGTTTTTTTAATTTAGAAATATCATTATCAAATACAAGTGTGTGTGATTTAGATTTTTATCGTAGCATTAAAAATGTTTAAGTCATATCGCTTTGTTGTATGAAGTTTGACAATTTATAGTGCTGTCTAGCACTGGGGCAACATGCCGTAGACATATGGCATGATGTTCCAGCCAGTCTCACTATCCTGACACCAGGCCGACAAGCCATAACACTAACATCCTAAAGCTGATTGCCAAGCGAGGCAGCTGTTAGTGCAATTTATAAAGTCTTTTCTATTATTCGGCCGAGATTTGAACCAACGACCTTCTGCATCTGAGGCGGATGATTTAACCACTAGGCCACCGGAGTAGCCTCTCAAATAAAATCTCAACTATATTATCAATACATGTCATCAAATCATCTGATCAATCTCGTATGCATTCATTTTCATTTGCGAATAACCATACTGACCCAGAGTTTGATGATATATGGTAACCAACTTTTTAATACAGTCGCTCATTATTTAAGGTTTTATACTAGTAGAACTCAGCCTTATTTTACTGAATCAAATTTCTTAAAAAACTATTTTTATGTCAAATCCAACATGTTTAATTGATGATGGATTATAACCCATATTATATATTATTTAATTGTTCAATATGAAATTTCTTGTAAACATGGTTTATTGTTTATACGACTAATCCTCAGGGTGAGAGTTTCTGGTCCAGAATCGGCATTTATTTAAGGATCCGCGTCCTATCTTATTACTGAATCCCTCTTTCGTGCAGACATTATTAGGTCCGTATTTAGCTGTATTAAATTACCAATCAACCTAACTGGATATACTTTGTAGAACGAATAGTTTGCCTGCAATAATGTCAAGCAATTTATCTAATAATCACTTATTACCCCTTTCTGTTTGTAAACATAGTGGACAGTTATTTCAACGAAGACGCGGCTGTGTGTTATCGCTGTCCGAGTTACTCTGTTTGAATGCACCCTTTACATCAATTGTCAATTATACACAGCTCTCACTATCATAATTTAGATATTGTTCAAAATGCAGACTCATTTATTAGTCTAGATAAACTGAAATATTGACAGCCATGACGTGCAAACTGTGGGAAAATATGGATTCATCAGGAAAAGTAGACAAATGATTTCAGAGAACCATTTTTTCTCTAGTAGGAAATGCTCACAGAGATGTACCCTCGACTTGAGACATATTTGCAATAAAATGCTAATTTATATCTCTGTCTGTCAGAACTTCAAAGTGATTATTTCATGATTCATTATGCAGAACATCTTACCTAGTCTGGGACATGGCGAATAAGGTTAGACAAAGAAGATAGTGCTATATCCCATCATGTAATGAAAGAGGGATGAAAACTATATGCAAACCTATCACAATTCTTTCAAACAACCTTAACAGTAGTGCAATAAATACGTGCCGCTTATGTAGTTTATTAAACACTATTGTCCATTTAAGGGCAAAAAGTGACCAGTTCAAAACGGTCTGTAATAACAACTCATTGGAGAGAATATTTGAAATGCAGATAATAAAACTTATGTGCACAAACGATATGAGAAACCTTGTATTCCCACTACGTTGGTGTGCAAACATAAATGCTCCCTCTAAAGCATAAAATGTTTAATATTGCATGTATTATGCATAATAATAGAAATGATGATAGATGACGTAAATAAAACACAATTTTAGTTTCATTCTACGAACGCAAATAATTTAAGGTCATCATGTACAATCTCAAGACGACACAAATCAAGAAAAAATGAATTTGCGAGCAAGGCTACATTAGAGGAAAAAGTATCAGAAGTTGCAAACGTGCATACAAACGTGAAAACTGTGATCACGAATCTTTAATCAGCAATGTAACTAAAAAAAACAAATTCACGCAATACAAGTTTTTCGGTAAAACCAATATGACTATAACATCCGCTGTACGCCAAATACTAATTGACATCCAAGAGTGTGAAGACCACGTTTTAGAGATCTATTACAAACTGAACAGGTCAGCATCATACGACACCTCTCTCACTCACAGACATATACACACAAGAGGAAAATGTATGATACAAAAGTACCGACGTTGCATGCATGCTACAAGTTCTGGTACAACAATGACTGACTCAACATCAGGCAAAGGACAAATGTCATCAAACTTGCTGAATGCTGGACTGACCACAGACTCATAGTCTCCATGTTCGATATCAAGATTCAGCCTATCAGACGACCACAAGGCAATATAAAGTGCCCCCAAAATAGCCATATATCCAAATTGAAACGTTAGACTATGAAACAAGCATTTGTCGAATAAATGTGCAGTCAGCTAGAAACAATCGATAAAAACTCTGATAATATCAAGGAAAACTAGGAATCATTCAGCAACTATATGTACTCTCTTCCTGAATTTAAAACCCTAAACAACATCACAGGTAAACATCAAGACTGGTGTCTGAGAACAATGCCATTGAAAGACTTCTAATTCAGAAGCATTGGCTACAGAAGGCTTGTTTAGAAGACAACACCTTAACATTTAAGAGGGCAGTCATAAGTAACATCAGGAGGAATGCCTAATGCAGACTCAGAGTTGAATGAGTTATGACATGCAATGATAACCGTTTACAGGTAGCAGTCATGAGAAGCTTATCAAATACTGAGTACTGATAATGCCAAAATGCTCACTGACAAAGAATAAATACTTCAAAGATTTGCATAATAGGTCAACAACATCCTCAATCAACAATAATATATCAAACAGAGGACAACCGATTGACTAAACCATGTGAAAATCAAAATATCCCTTGCTTATCAGTTAACGGCGAGAGAAAGTGGCAAAGCAATTGACCTGATGTCAATGGACAAAGCACCGGCGCAGACGCTATATCAGCAGAAGTCTACAAAGCTATGCTTGCAAACTGTAAAGAAACTGGCTAAATTCTTCCAGCTAACCTGCACTCAAGGAACTATAACCTAGATTACAAATATGCATTCACCTGCAAATGTGCAAACGAATAAGCCACAGACAATCCTGCGCTAACTAGCAAGGCTTATCCTTGATATCAAAGGTCGGCTAAAATCCTCAATCAAATTTTGCTGCATCGTCATCTGCATCATGCCATTGTGGCTTCAGAAAAGTTGAGAGACCATATACTTGGTGTTTAAATGTCGTTAATTCCAGGATAAATGCAACGACCAGAATTCCAACCTGCACACAAATTTCGTCCAATTAATAAAAATACTTTGGCACAGTAGTCATCGGTGCCATCTGAGTTTAATTACATAATTTGGCTGCCAAGAAAAATTCATTGTGATGGTTCGGCATTTCAAAGATGGTATTCTGGGTCGTGTTGTGGAGCACGGCGAGTCATCTGAACAATTAACAGTTACTTTTAACCTCAAACGAGGCTGTGTGTTTGCCCCGACCCTCTTCAGAATGCCATCATTAACTGTGCCGTTCGTGACTATGATACAGGTGTTGATATCAGATGTGAGACTACTAAACTATCCACATTGAGGTGATTAAGAGCGCAGGCGAAGTTACAGGAAGTGATATATATATAATCAAAAGCGCTCAATGTATATATATATATATATATATATATATATATATATATATATATACATATATATATATATATATATATATATATATATATATATATATATATATATATATATATATATATATATATATATATATTAATACAAATAATACTATCATAAAGGTTACAAGAATTAATTTCGTACTCTACCGAGTTTCGAACCCAGGTCCGCGAGTAATCGGCGCCCATCGCCGTGCCTGCACGCACCAGTCCATATACCGTCACGATTATGCACGCATCACCCAATCGGTGCTATACGACCTAGTAAATAATTCTCATATATATGCACTGTCGTCCCAGATTCCTATGAAAGAAATCAAGGTATATGGGATTTTTGTTTTACAAAGAATTATAAATATATACCAGATAATACAAAACTCTGTGTGTGTACAAGTTTTTAAAATGGTCACATCAGACAAAAAGCTCAGTAGTGCAAGCTTTACAAGTTAGCACATTCCATTTTGACAGGAAAGATCATACAAGTAAAGTGTTGTGTCGTTGATATAGTTTCTACTCAAGTACTACTACTAAAGATCTTTTTAAGTAAACAATCCATTGAGGGGATCCTTTCATACAGGATAAGTGATTGCCTTTCTAAACAATACATGTGCAAAACAAACAAAACAATGGATGTTTTATCTGCAATGAGAAAGATCTTCGTAATCGTAATGTAGTCATGGAGTGAGTGAGTGAGTAGATCAATACGCGTGCGCTGCATTATTGCTAAGGTACAGTTTGTTTTAAAATTAGTAATCTGCACGTCAAGTCAAAACTCGAAGATAAATCGTGTTGTGGTGCAATCGTAAATAAAATGCATTTCTACTCTATTCTTTATATGTGATAAAAGTGATTGCCTTTCTGAACAATACATGTGCAAGTAAATGATGTTTTATTTGTGATGAGAAAAATCTTCACAAAGTTCGCATGGAGAGAATAAGTAGATCTTCGAATATATATTTCGGCAAATACAAGTGCGCTACACTATTGGTAAGGTACAGGTGCGCATATCATGTAACTCTTATAACATATTATTGCCTGACACATGGTTTCTGATTTGAATAATTTCAATATTATTTAATATAAAAACGAAAAATATTTCCCAGAATGAATAGATATGTTAATAGTCATGTGACTAGTAATTTGCATGCCAACTAAAATAAATACCACGTATAGGACTGCAACAGCAATTAAACATTTCTTGTTAATACGTTAACAACTTTGCAATATTTATTAATGATATTTTACTAACTGACTTACTTAATAATTGTATTTAATGATAAGCAAGGTTCCATAATAGACATTATTATTGATGCATAACATAAAAGTCATCCTTGAGACTAAAATCAAGTATTTAACATTTTCCCAGTTTTGCAAACAACACGTACATCAAATTCCAATATCTTGAATCAGGAGGGATGAAACAAAATTCCAAAAAGTTTAGTTCATATATTTTCTTGAAAAAGAGACAATGCAGTCTTAGATGAATTTAAATATCGGTTTCTTGCTAAATTGAACACAGTGATCCATATTAGAATATACATGACAAACCACAATAGTCCCTATATAAAAACAAAATAAATCATATAACTTTGACAAGTTACTGCTATCTTAATGAGAAACTGCTTGATAATTCCATGTCTCATCATGCATGTTAAAATGTCACGCATAAAGCAAGAAAAGAGTATACCTATATAGGTATGCATGAGGTCGGGGTTATTGGATGATGTTATTTTCGTAAAAACAATATTCCATTCTAGGTTCTATGCAGAGGTTTGTCTTTTCGTTCAGTAATACACAATGTTATTTTTGCAGCCGTTTTCGTTAGCCCTCATTTTTGGGAAACCAGAGATATTGCTTTTCTAATGACATAGCCGATATTTGTTTTATAGCAGATATAGGTTTGATTAGGTTCTCGTCTAAGTTTTACATATGCTATATAGTTCCTAATCACCATGGTATATTTTGATAATAAGACGGCATAAACATAGTAGCGGCTCATTGAATATATCGGGTAAGAGAAAGAAATACTTACATATGCTGTCACAAATGGAGATGAAACAGAAAACAGACGTTAGCCTGTAGTATGATGATTATATTAAGAAGTTAAAATTACTGATTAAATTAAGACATTAGTTCAATACTTGAAAGCCAAAAGTACGACTGTTGCATTGTTTTTGTGACAAATGGACATTGATGGCTTAGAGCAAAAAAGAGCAATTATGGATATAATGGAGGGTGTAGAATATATTGATATTGATGATTTAAGGTTGACTGTAGATGATCAAGTAATATTTTAATTTAAATACATATATATATATATATATATATATATATATATATATATATATATATATATATATATATATATATATATATATATATATATATATATATATTACTTTATGGTAATGCAAAATGAAGGAAGTATTTCCATCAGTCAGAACATAATTATATGATCACACTGAACTGCGTTTATTTCTGTATATATACTTTATATATATATATATATATATATATGTATATGTATATGTATATGCCGATGGTCTATATTTTCCAGCGTCCATAATTGTTAACGCGCTGTTAAGTAATATATTTGTGCTCTGGTTCATATGGGTGGTCAAGGAATATTCTATGCTGAACATATGAGTGGAACAAAAATTATCAAATAAACATCACTGCAAAAACGTGATCATTAACAAAACAGAAAATAGCAAGCTATTATAACGATTATCAAACACATTGTATTACAGCTTAATTTATTTATTGTTGTTGCTGGGCTTAACGCCATTTTTCAGCACACTATAGGCCATTCATCGCGTCCAGTATTGATGGTGGAGGAAGAAACCGGGAAATCACCGGAAAGAACCACCGACCCACGAGAAGCTAGTGGCAAGCTTAATGTATTTGTAACAAAGATTTTATAAATGGAAAAGTACTCAATGTTTTTAAAAGGTTGCAAACTCAAATATGTCAAATAGGTAACTTTATTATAATAGATGTGCTATCCGTACTAGGCAAATATACATCGTAAGTCATTATTTATTTTCTCTTGCAATAAATGATTTAGTGACTGGGAAAAAGTTATATTTATTACCGACAGTATTTGTTATAAATGCTACAGATAAGTTAGGGTCTATCATGTTCTAAATGGATGACTTAGTTAAATGTGTAAAAACACACGGTCTCTTGCGTAGCAGATAACTACAATTGATAATTATTTTAAATCGTCTGGTAGCACAATCAGTCTTTAAAAGACTCATTTCTTAAAACATGAAAACTTGAAATACTTCTTAACGAAGTAAGAAATGGTATTATCAAGAGGAACCTATTGAAATTGTCACAATGTATATATATATATATATATATATATATATATATATATATATATATATATATATATATATATATATATATATATATATATATGGGACTATTTTACAGCCCGAAACTCGTGTATCCAGTATGATTCCTTTTCCTTCCTTAGAACATTGAAACCAGCGGTCTAAACCAAGAAGACTAGAAAATGAAAACTATGCACTAGTAGAATTTAATATTTTCTGAATCTTATTATTATCCTTCAATTTTTACTATAAGAATAACCGGTATAGAATCAAATATCCGGGATATAATCTGCGTTACATATGTACAAAAAGTAAAAATAGATGTCGCTTTGGCTTGTAGACTTTTAGGGAATTATACACCGTTTTCAGTTTCCGCAACTAGTCTATACAAGCTGGTTGTACTTATAGTTTTAGCACATGTGAAGACAGCCATATATAGGTTTACAAACACAACGTTTTTGTGTTTATTTGTTTGTCGTATATATATTTTGTATTTGCCTTTGAAAAAGACTCATTAGGAGTCGAAAGCGCTTAGACTAGTTAGTTACTAGTTTCATACTGGTCGTCGTCAGTTTATTGCATTTTTAATTAATCCCTGACACACGTGATCCCTTGGTGGATCCAGTACGCTTGAAAGGGTTGTTATTCGCCATATGATTTGTATTCTTTATATATATATATATATATATATATATATATATATATATATATATATATATATATATATGGGACTATTTTACAGCCCAAAACTCGTGTTTGGATAAATGTTTAGCAGTGGTAGCAGTACAAGACAAAATTTCCACGAACTTTAAAGTGTTGCATACGTCAAATGTTACCATAAAGATATACTTAAAATTTCGTATGCAGTATTGTGTTATCTAAATTACGGATAAAACAATATACAAAGCTTGCCTTGCGTGCTGAAAGGTTCAAATCTCTGACTATAATTTATCTCAAATGTTTTCCTGAAGCACATTAAATCCATAATTTACCATATATCTTACAAAAACCTAAAGAGTAATGTCAAAATATTACGTTGTCATACATTGAATATTAAAATATAAAATGTCCCCTTACATATTGCCGCTTGATGATTGACTTTTCATCTAGAGCGTATGCATATATATATATATATATATATATATATATATATATATATATATATATATATATATATATATATATATATATATATATATATTGTATTTACCATTTTCAAAATATGAAGAGTTCATATCAGTTTATATGAAGAGTTCATAACAGGGTGTCATCTGCTCGATATATAAATTCCATTGATATAAAAAAATCAATTTTGGCACTCGAAGCACATGCTTAAGTCACAGCTAAAATTGTGATAAAACACTTGAAAGAATTTAGTGAATGCATTGGTGGCACTGGAACATAAAACAATATTAATAATATTTAATCAAACCGTGTCAGTGAAAGACGACATTAAGACATTTTCTACTACAGTATCCAATGGACGAACTGATAATCATTGGTGATGACAAAATGGAACACAAAGAAATATCACTTATTAAAAGAAATTTCATTGATGTAGCACGCTTGTTTCAGTTTCTCATTGTAAAATCTTTTACACTGTTTTGTTTTAATTACACAAATATAAGTATTATACTTTTCAGTGCTGGTGATACTTTTCTCAGGTAAGTGAAAGTTTCACCTGCAGTAAAAACATTACATTTCAAAATGATTTTGATACAAATGGCATCAAGTGACTATTCCGACATTCCCAAAATCATGTTGTTGTAGGGTCTGACGCCATTTTTAGCACAGAAAAAGATATACATGGCGGACAGTATTACTGGTAGAGGAAGAACTCTTGACAAACCCGGAAAGAACCAAAAACCCACAAAAAGCTACTTGCAAGCTTTCTCAAATAATCACATTTGCCGAATATGAGACTCGAACCCACGCGGGCAGAGGTGAGATGGCAGTTACGTTTTAGACCACTCGATGATCAATTCCCCCCACTCAAACTTTCATTTATGATATATGCGAAGTAATATAAATTATTATCCAGTAGAACAATAAATTATTATTTAAATTAAGTAATATTGCTTGAACAAGTTGTAAATATTTATCTCTCTGATATAACTTAAACTTAAGTAACTATAACCTTAGTTACTATCAATCCAATACAATTTGCATATGCCGTTTCTAGAAACGTTGCTAAATCGAACAGTTTAAATGATTTACAATGTTCTAACACTAATTACAACAGCATACAGTGGGACTTGTCAATTTATACTTTCCAAAATATTGAACAGTTCCAATCATTTAACAGTTGATTAGATTTTAAGTCATGGCTGATGGTTTTGCCCCTGTATATTAAAATTCAAATACACGATATAATTTTCTGAGATTCATAAAGCCATGAGGTTCTGTAGATAAGTATTGAATAAAAGGCACATCACAGTAAGTTCTTAATCAGATTGAATGGAGGTGTTGAGGACGAAGATTAGGATGAAATGAATATCGCGTTAATAGAATAATCTAAATCTTAATTAACTCAGATAACTCTTCTTCTAATTGTTTATAATGTCGGTCAGATTATAATTCTCATGCGGATTGTTTTATACAGTTTTATTAATGTTTAAAAATATAATCACGAAATTATAAGTGCGCTCAGATATTATAGTAAAATTTTCTTATTTGTAAAATTCCTCATTTGAGTACTATAATTCTTTATGAATTTCAGCGATAGGTAACGTGTACAGTCAACATGGGAGTTATTGGGTAGAATCAGTTTATATATTTGAACACATTCCTGGCTGAATCCTGGTGAAGTATATTTTTTTTAATTATTTGTGCTTCTGGTACCAGGTGAGATCTGAAAGAACCGTATTAGCATGCAGAATTGTTTGCCAGACGCATGTCGAAAAAGAGTAGAAAATAAAGCGATATACGGAAATAAAATTGCCAGTTTGAGTGACATTTGTATGTAAGATAGCTATTCTAAAGAATTAAAGGATGCAAACTGTATTCATGTTTCTTAGATAATATTACCTGAATTTTCGAAAATTAATTATTCTATCTTCATCAACATCGCACCGTGAAAGCGTCGAATGACATCAGTTAATGAATAGTAGCGATGTCAGCGCTCTATAACCATTGTTATAACGACATAAAAATCTTATTCTCATAAAACAATAGCAGCTGTAGAAAA
This sequence comes from Potamilus streckersoni, assembly GCA_016746295.1. Taxonomy (NCBI): domain Eukaryota; kingdom Metazoa; phylum Mollusca; class Bivalvia; order Unionida; family Unionidae; genus Potamilus; species Potamilus streckersoni. The sequence goes on along the minus strand of JAEAOA010001913.1, from coordinate 1,812,243 downwards.
ATAACTTCTTGAAAAATGAATAACAAAAAAATGTTATTGATAAAGTATCTTTAATAAAGACAATTCTAACAAAGGGCGAGGTATTCCTATAACAGCGTCGACATCATAACACAAATTATAATCCATATTTATATGATATGATTGGAATTCGAAATTCAATAAGGTTACGCTTCAGTTTTCGAGATGAAATAAGTGCTACACGAAATAGTTTGAAGCAAATTAAACTATAAAATCTAAATGTGAGATTTACTCTATGGTAAATTTATATGCTTATATTATCTAATTATATTTAATCTTATTTATGATTTCTTAGCCCCTAAGGTACTTAAAATATACAATCTTTGGCATGTTGCTTCCCTCTATGATATTCAGTGTTAGTTGCTCACATACATTTTGTTCTCTGTGTTTATCAATATTCTACCTGTTTCGAAAAATAAAATAAAGGAAATATTCCACATTGCTTGTTTATTGAATACTTAGTATTGCTGATCACTGAAGTGTCTTACCATCAAAAATAGAAACAAATATCAGTCATTATTAGAAATAATAGCTGCTAGCGTCCACGTTGCAATTTTATTGTATCATCACGCATCGGATCCAACTGAACACAATTCAAAGTTCCAGGTCTGTCGTTAAATAATTCACCTTTTATTATCGGACTATGCAGATTTTGAGAATCATCAAGTAGAGAAAACAATAATTTTTCTTTCCTTTTTGTTTGCATTGAATTGGAAAAGAAAATCGCCATTATTCATCTACTTGTAGGTATAGAGACGTCGTCGCTAGACAGAGGTAGAAATTCACTACACTTGTTTTATAATGGATTTCCGGCCATATGTTGCGAAGAATTTTAGCCCTTACCTTGCGACCGAAGATAGAGAGAAAGGGGGGAGGTGCAAGTATTGGGATATTTTAATATTTTTTTAAAACAAAATAGTTTTATATCATTATTAGAGAGGTTAAAAGGCATTATTAAGATTAAATAGACCACAACATGTGTATGCCTCCCATCTTAATGTGCAATCTCGACAGGCTGTTGCAACTTTGAATAATTGGTATTGTCCACTTTTTAGATTAATCTCATGGAACGTTATTTTAATGTAAGAGGTATATGTATGTGATTTAAATTTTGACTTAGCTTTAACATTATTTCTAATCATATTCCTAAGATATCTGCAGTGTGGCAACTTATGGTGATGTCTAGCACTGGGGAATCATGCCGCAGACATATAGAATGATGTCCCACCCAGTCTTATTCTCCTAACACCAAGCCTACCAGTCTTAACACTAATCTCTTGATGTGAGTGTCTGCTACGCACGAGCTCATATAAAACCGACTCAGTGTCAATCATTTTATTGTTGATGCGTGCTTAGTCGTGACGGTATATGAGCTGGTGCGTGCAGGCAAGCCGATGGGTGCCATGTACTCGCGGACCTGAGTTCGAAACTCTGTAGAGCATGAATTTAATTTCTTTAAAATGTATGATAGTATTATTTGTATTAAAGTATTAATTCTGCCCACCATTATCAACATTCTACTATAGAATCCAGGAATAGCATTGTCTGTACTGTCTGATATATATTTATAATACTTTGTAATAAAAAAAATCTTATATACCTTGATTTCTTCCAAAGGAATCTGGATCGACAGTATATATATATATATATATATATATATATATATATATATATATATATATATATATATATATATATATATATATATATATATATATATATAATATGAGAATTATTTGCTAGGTCTTCATGCGAATGTGTCCGCTACGCACGAGCTCATATAACACGATTCAGTGCCAATCATTTATTGGTGATGCGTGCTTAGTCGTGACGGTATATGAGCTGGTGCTTGCAGGCAAGGCGATGGGTTCCATTTACTCGTGGACCTGGGTTCGAAACTCTGTATATTATGAATTTAATTTCTCTAACCTTTATGATAGTATTGTTTGGATTAAACGTATTAAACTATATATATATATATATACATATATATATATATATATATATATATATATATATATATATGTGTGTGTGTGTGTGTGTGTTTGTGTGTGTAAGTACTATAATACGAAACATGTATATTTTTGCTCTGTCAATTGTGATGTGTTGTCTCACACAAGCTACTAACTACTACGATCATAAATATTGGATTTCCTCAAAGAATGCAACAAATTTATTAGGTAGTTTTCTTCTAACATATTTGAAAGGAACAATCAAAACTAAAGTAAATATGCGCGTAAAGGAATAACAAGCAAACAAAATTCTCTTTACATAGTCACCAAATTTCGGAAACAAAAAACGGTCAGATTATCATACTTTTAATGAAGCTAAACGCTGAAATGAATTTACTTATCCATTCATGCATCCCAAATGCGCTAGAGTATTTGCAAATTAATAAGATAAAAGACTTAATCGATACCTGCATTTTCAGAAGAAAAAAACGATCAAATTAGGTTTGTAATTGTAACTTGTTCTTCGGTTACGAACGCCTTTTTAGGTTCCTTGCTCGTCACAAATATAAAGTTTTCTCGCGAACCGAATTTTGTATTAATTGAAGAAAGATTCACTTCGACCTTCAGTGATTTGGAACTACCAAGATCAGAACCGATTTAAGCTTTCAAACTGTCCTTGCATAAACACCGTGATACAAAGGGTGTGCTTAAGCGAATAATACGCCGTTAATAATCAGTGAAAGAAATGAATCTTGATCTTTCGTATTCTAATAAATTTATTTTTATGTTCACTTTTGCAACTTCTACTTTTCAACACAAAGCCACATTAGCTCCAGTACTTTGCTATATTTGGGTATTACACATTTATATCTTATTAGTTTTGTTCTCTTTATTGGATTAAAGACATTTTAGAAACAAAATGTTATATTGATCTCTTTGTTGCAGCTTGCGTTTGTTGTCTTGCTTTGTTGATATTGCAGATTTTGTCAAACTACAATCATGTTTATAACGTATATAGTTGGCAAACTAAAATAGTAACTCTATTTGTTGATACACTAATAGGACTTTATAACTATTATTATAAAGTAAACGTATAATCTCCTTTAGCTTATTTGCTTCTGACATTACCATTCTTTGCATCAGGTTTGGCCATTCTTTGCTTCAGACAGTATCATTATTTCTTTCAAATAGTAACATTCTTTGCGTCCGACATTACGTGTAACTCTCCAATTTTGTTTCATTTGGTCAAGCATTATGTCAGTTATGTTAAATCAAAATTTCACTGTGAGTCCTGGCCCTATGAACTGCTTCTAAAGTCCAATTCAAAATGACTTAATAGATACACAATTACCACGTTCTTCTTAAACTACTTTTCCATCTAAACAATACTACTTTAAACTTTGCTAATGACAATTCACTTTTATTTTGCACGGTTAGCACTATAATGTATGTTAAACGATTGCACACACGGAAATCCCTGCACAAAGAGGCGATTTAATGCCAGTCACTGTAAATAATTTGTACAAGGCATTATGGCTAGAACTAGTACAATTGTATGCTTTTCTTATTTCACATCTACAGTGAATAATAGTCTTGCAGAAAAGAAATCAAATAATATGATATCTTATTTGAACGATCAAAAAAAGAAGTTTCGAAGAAACTTCAATTTGGAAGATGTCGCAAAAATGTCTCTGAAATTAATATATGATTGCAGTTTTGTCTCTATTTGAAACATTCATGTAAGATTGTAGGAAAGGCAAAGGCATCAAAGCCATACTGACTGTTTTTAAATTAAGATCAATCAAAGATCCCTGAGACACATGCAGACATTGACAGAAAGCTATTAGACGTGTCTAGAAGATAAAGCATCAAATGCTATCTCTGCCAGTTTTCTTGACACTAATATAACTAGATGGGAAAATACTGACTATTGCACCCGTGATGGACAGTTAATTGTAAAAATATTTTCCATTTACAGCATTCCTGTCATTCACCCTGAAGAATTAGATAATTGATATATATATATATATATATATATATATATATATATATATATATATATATATATATATATATATATATATAATACAAATCATATGGCGAATAACAACTCTTTCAAGCGCACTGGATCCGCCAAGGGATCACGTGTGTCAGGGATTGATTAAGATAGATGCAATAAACTGACGACAAACACTGCGAAACTAGTAACTAACTAGCCTGAGCGCTTTCGACTCTTAATGAGTCTTTTTCAAAGGCAAGTACAAACCATATATAAAGCAAACAAATAAACACAAAAACGTTGGGTTTGTAAACCTCTACATGGCTGTCTCCACATGAGTTAAAACTATAAATACAACAAGCTTGTACAGACTTGTTGCGGATGCTGAAAACGTTGTATAATTCCCTAAAAGTCTACAAGCCAAAGCGACATCTATTTTATTATTTTGTACATTTATGTAGCGCAGACTATATCCCAGATATATGATTCTATACCGGTTATTCCTATAGTAAAAATTGAAGGATACCAAGAAGACTTAGAAAAAGTTAAATTCTACTAGTGCATAGTTTTCGTTTTCTAGTCTTCTTGGTTTAGACCGCTTGGTTCCAATGTTTTAAGGCGGCGTATCCAGTATGATTCCTTTTGCTTCCTGGTTTGGGAACTCCAGCTGTGGTTGTTAGCAATAGCGATAAGTGTTATATCACTGAAAGTGTGGCATAGACAGGAGAAGTGTTCTGCGACCGGGCTTCTGTACAGCGGATTTGTCATCCAATCAGATCTATGAAGGTTTATCCTTTTGTGTAGCTTTTCAGTTTCTCCGTCGTATTGAAGGCCACAGATTATACATGTGATGAGATAAATCATATTCTCTGTTTTGCACGTTTTGTTTACCCATGTATGTTTAATTTTTCTTTAGTCACTGTGCTAGTAAATGTCCTGGTGTCTATCATATATTGACAGGTTTTGTATCTTTTATCGCCACAGGGTCCAGATTGACATGGTTGGTTTTGACTAGCGATTGTCGCTAGCTTTGCCCTGACTATGACGTCTTTTAGGATTTTTGGTCTCTGTAGGCTACTACAGATTTGTTAGGAAGTATTAGGTTTAGTATGTCCGACGATTGCACGGTGGGCCAGTGTTTTGCGATGATTTTTACCTACTTTATGGTTGTCTGGGTGATAAGTCAGGATAAATGGTATCCTATCAGCCTTTTCTTTCTGTCCATATTTGAGTAGGTCATCACGCTTTGTTGGTTGTACCCTTTGGATTGCCTCCGCAATCTGATCTTTGTCGTAGCCTCGGTAAACTAATTTATAATTCAGATAAAATGCTTCAATATCTAAAGTTAAAACTTATATAATGGCTCATCTACCTCTAGCAAAGGTTTATCTGTTAAATGCCAATAAATAGAGTTCCAGTCCATCTGTTACCATATTTACAGCCCTTATACTTCGATATCGTCAAAATTGCATAGCCTACTGTACTTTGAATCTGTTACTATTGGCTCATCAATGCGAAGTTTCCATGTGTAGTCTCTAAAACATCTTCATATTTTGTAAATTTATTATTGTAAGTAATACAATTATTTTAAATAGTGTACAATGTCTTGCAATCTTGAGCGTTATACTGAAGTGGCAAACAGTACATCAATGGTTTGTTATCAGAGACCCTTTAATGGCAGCATTATTGAAAAAAAAAAGATCATTGGAAAAAATCCGAAACATACTCTGGACAAAGAGAACTATAATTCCAGTATGAATAGCTAAATTAAACAAGCAAGATTCGTAGCTATGTATGAAAAATAAAAAAAAAGATCATTTGCAACATGAATTACTGTATTGAACCATTTATCAACTCCTTGCTAAAAACCATGTCAGATTAATTCGCAAGGTTGTTTCTGCTTGACCTTCGAATGCTTTGCTTGTAACATTTAGTTTTTGTTCACTATTTTGAGGATATGTTCTGTCTCTATTTTATTTTGTGTTAGTAAAGCATTCATCATAAATATCTTAAAACACTGTTGAAAATGAATTATTTTGCAAGCCTTCTATGGCTACATATCATCAAGTGAAATCGAATTAAAAGTGTACCCATGCCACTTATATTTGTAGCAGATACATGTGGTATTTGAGACTGTGTCGCAAGACACAAGGTTTGTAAGTTATATGGTGTCTTTATTCATTACCAATTTATTTGGTCAATATCCATGGGAACTGATAAGAACATTTATTTGTCGTGTTACTGAATAAAATTCAAGACAATCAGAAATTTATAACAAATATTATGAACGTATAACTCAGCCTTTGCTTCTACAGACGGTATTCAATTTTGGTGCTTGTGTTCAAATAGGGTCATTTCGTTAAATTGTTGTACGTCAAGTTTATCGCAAATCCTTATCAACTGGTTTGCAGTACTGCTTTCAATTCCTCTTCAAATATAATGACGATAAGTTTCAATCTAATATGACAAACACCATGCCCTTTATCAAAATGTCCAATATTTGTGCATGGGCTATTTCTGGGTAAGTTAACATTATCTTTCCAGGAAAATGAATAGGAATGCAGATAACAAAGCAACAGTTGCCACAAGAAAAGGTTAAGGGAAAACACGAAATCACAGACAATTATATTACAAACAGCAGCAACATGAGTCACTGAAGTGTGTCATTTGAAGGGACAGAATTTAATACTTACGATGTGTATATATATATATATATATATATATATATCTATCTATATATATCTATATATATATATATATATATATATATATATATATATATATATATGTTTAGCGTATGTAGAATCTTACAAATTATGTTCTCTTTGTACAATTATTAAATGTGAATGGACATCACGAATACATATACAATCCAACACTTATCACGTCTTCTTTAGTTTGCAACAATAGAGGATGAGTTTATCACCTTTGCATACCAAAGTTTAGGTTACGTTCATTATTCTACGAATGCATAAAATATATAATGACCAGACATCTGAAATTGAAGACATCATAGTCAAGAAATAAGATGAATTTAAAAGAAGTTATACAATTAAATGATATGAAGATAATGATATTTGCTATTTAACAATTTTGTTTTTATCTAAAGCCAAGAGTAAAAAACAAGACAACCTTTTCCAAGTATGACCTAGTTATACTTAAGTCTACAGCAGTTTATTCATGTAGTTTTCCATACCAGCATTATATGATAGGTAAATTAATAGTTTCCCTTACATTAAGGCGAGTAGTTTGAAACATATTATTTGCTGAACCAATCTATAGTAGCCAGAAGCAAGCTTAATTTTTATAATGGTATGATGACGAACTTAATAAAGTTCAACCATAAAATCTAATGCATAGAAATAAAAAGACAAATGTCAAAAGGGTACAAATTTGTTCACCTATTCGTAACACTTTCAAATTTCATCCCTTGGAGCAGACAGAAAATTTGATAATTTAAGACATCGTTCTAATTGCAAAAACTATTTTTTTTAAAAAACATTTCATCAACATTCATCCAATAAACGGAGCATGCGTGTACATTCCCACTGTTCGTCAATACGACACCAACTTTCTATTCTTTTCCTGCTTTAACACAAGCAATTAACCTAAATGTTATGCATAATAAACAGGAATTGTTTACGTTAATGGTTTGGAGAAATAAGACGTTACAGATTATATGGCGACATGTCAGATTTTATAGAGACTTGCCAAATTATTTGGCGACATTTATGTAATTTATCATTTCACAATTTGGTCAGTATACAAGAAGCTTTATCTTTCCGAATTTATCATTGCACGTTTAGACATAAAATGCGTAATCATTTTAATCTTATAAATCAATGCTCTGCCCTTTTGTTCATGTATATGATACACCGATAACACACGCCTTAGAAAAAATGGCGTAGCAACCCCACACTCAACCCCTCAAACTGCTTGGATATTGATGGCAGGACAGACCCAGTGGATCCCCCACAATTCCCCTCAAGCACCTCTTGTTAATGAGAGAAAGCACCATAATTATGCTAGCTTTTGCATTTGTTCTTTTCTCCAGTTGATTGGTGGGGAGTTGAATATCCTTTCCTAGCACTACTCATAACACTAATGCAAATTAAATACACGCAAGGAGCACAAAATACAATTGTTTAAGCAATGATGGGTAATGATGTTAAACGCATTATATCATCTAAGTATAAACGTTCAACATTATTTTTTCACATTTATTAAAACTTTACCGTTTATGTCCATTGTGACCAGGTTAATATCTTGGAGGCATTTGCCCTTTAATCCCTTAAGGTGTTTATAATGTTGCTCTCGCTTCTCGTTTCATCCAAGACTTTTCTTTTCATTCTTGTAAGTAGAACGTACTTGGCACTCCAACTGCCTTTGAGTTACACCGTAAAGAATATGTTGGCTTCTGACTAAGACGAATATGGCAGGTAGGGCCGAGAAAAACGCTAGGTGTTGTAGTACTGGTTCTATTGCATTGTATGTAACTACTCTCCGCAGCCATTTTTGCGCATGTTCAAATTTCTTGATGAATAATCAATTCATTGGATTGCAATAAAATGAACGAAATAATTTGTTAATATTTCTGAAACAGAATCGAAATTTTATTGTCAAAACGTTGTTGATGGTCTATTATAGAGTAGCGCATATTTCTTCCGTATAATTTACACCTTCTTGCTTCTTCTTTAGTATTTTAACGCTGCTTCTTATCCCATCTGGCGTGATGAAATTGATTTATATAGTATTGTCCAATTAGTTAAAAGACGCAATTTTCTCCGTAATCATCATAAGAGGTTTGAATGCATGTATTCTAAGATATGCTATCCGCGAATCTGTGTAAGTGTATGTCATAAAACACGGCCGATATGCTTACAAAGAGATTTTGTTAAACAAATTAAGAGTGACAAGGTGAAAATTTATTTGCTAAAAGAGAAGACTTGAAACAAATTGCACATGCTATAATCAAAACAGAACATGTTTCATGTTTATATTTGTAAATCCGGTTACTTTTACTTAAATCACTGTAAGAGACAAATTTGAAACAACCTGCAAATGGCACCTTTACAATACGTTTGAACCATGCATTATTTTTGCATTTTTACATTTACCTTTTAAAGTATGTAGGTATGTACAATACAAAAATAGTTTGGGATTTTTTCATAATTTTAAGCGATAAATTGTATACGTGTCAAATATTTCTTGATATAGTATCTATTCGGTTTATGTGGTCCATGTTCTTCCAAGACTGAATCCGAACATAGAGAGAGAGAAAGACAGAGAGAGACAGAGACAGACAGAGAGAGAGAGAGAGAGAGAGAGAGAGTAATTATGCCAACAATCAAAACTAAACCAATAAATTGACATCATTGTTCACTTATTTGGTTTTTATATTATTTTCATAACTGCGACCAGATTCACAACAGAACCAAACGCAACTGTGTGGATCATCCTACTCTTTTCGTTATGTCTTATTACTAATTTGATACAGCATAGATCATGCTACTCTGTTCGTTATGTCTTTTACAAATTTCATAATGTAAATTATAATATATATATATATATATATATATATATATATATATATATATATATATAGTATACGTATATATGTATTTCGAGCTCTGTCTTCAAATCGGTTATACATTTAGTTAGGAATTTATGTTAGGAATTCTAGTTCAGCTATTCTGGGACATCTATATCATTACCATATTTTTAAATCTATGCAATTATTAAGCTTGCAATTTGGGTCATTCTTCTCCTGATTATCTAAAGTAAAATATTTTCTAACACATATAAACCCATCTAGGAGATGTTAAAGACTGTGTATTTAAATTTGGAATATTTATATGTGCAATTTCAAGCTGATTTTAACATCTACACATTTTATCATCTTTTTATATTAGTAAAAGAACTAATGATCTTTTTAAAGACATTCAGCCTTTCTTCCAAATTATTTTCATATATAATATTCACCTTTCTAATACTTAAAATTTCTTATAGCCGAATTTTAAGTTTGTCTAATTTCAGTTTCTCTTGCCGACAGCCTGTTGATTGTTCTAGTGATTAGGTTACTCGTTTGAATTACAAATCCTAAGATGATAAAATTAAATGGGTAAACTACAAGATTCCTATATTTCATGTTCCACCTATGTCAGATTTGTATGCATTATTACGGAGATCACTCCAAGGGAAAGGGAGATACTATTTTCTTAGACACACTGAGGCAGCCGACACAGTCTGGCCTGGGCTGGTATTGCACAGACGAATCTTGGATTACAAATCAGATGCTCTACCAACTGCGGCTCTGTGTTTCAGTTGTGTAGAAATATTTGAACAAACTGTGATCTGAAGAGGCTTGGGTGCAAAACAACACCCTACCAAATGGACACTAACAATAGTTTATATTACCGTCTTCTCCTGTTATTGTGGCTTTGGCTCTTTGGTAGATTAGTGTTAATTTTCTGATGTATTTAGATATAAATATAAATAAGCCTATGATTGATTCGTTTCAGCGACTGTGTTTGATATATCAATTATTGTATTTTATTCCATCGTTTGCGATAGAAAATCTTGACAGTACATAACTAGATGTACATTTCAATCACACTTGACACAACATTGTTAGCATAATAAAGACTTATAGTCAAAGCCTTGTCTAATTAATCCATAAATGGTTGATAAGCTTACTGGTTGTCCGCATATCAATCTTGTCAGTTTAAGCAATCACTAATGCTTTATCTTTATCTTATATCTCTATGAGAGCAAAACTTTATTCGGTAGTTTAGTGTGGCTTGCCTTAGAGTGATCTGAATCCTCAATGTCTAACACACATCACATTGCATTTAAACTGATTTTGATCCTTTATGACTAACACACATCAAATTGCATTTAAACTGATCTAAATCCTCTATTTCTAACAAACATCCCATTTCATATAAACTGATCTGAATCCTCTATGTATAACACACATCTAATTGTATTTAAACTGATCTGAATCATATATGTCTAACACACATAACACTGCATTTGAACTGATATGAATCCTCTATGTCTAATACACATCACATTGCATTTAATCTGATATGAATCATTTTGTCTACCACACATCATATTGCATTTAAAGTGATCTGAATCCTCTATGTCTAACAAACATCACATTGCATTTAAACTGATATGAATCCTCTATGTCTAACACACATCACATTGTATTTAAAGTGATCTGAATCATAAATGTCTAACACACATCACACTGCATTTGAACTGATATGAAACATTTATGTCTAATACACATCACATTGCATTTAATCTGATATGAATCCTTTTGTCTAACACACATCACATTGCATTTACAGTGATCTGAATCCTCTATATCTAACAAACATCACATTGCATTTAAACTGATATGAATCCTCTATGTCTAATACACATCACATTGCATGTAAACTGATCTGAATCCTCTATGTCTAACACACATCTCATTGCATTTAATCTGATATGAATAATTTTGTCTAACACACATCACATTGCATTTAAACTGCTCTGAATCTTCTATGTCTAAGAAACATCACATTGCATTTAAACTGATATCTTTCCTGTCTCCCAAACATCACATTGTATTTTAACTGATCTGAATCATCTATGTCTAACGCACATAACATTGCATTTAAACTGATCTGAATCCTCTATGTCTAACACACTTCTACTTGTATTTAAACTTATCGAATCATCTATGTCTAACATACATCACACTGCATTTGAACTGCTATGAATCCTCTATGTTTAACACACATCGCATTGCATTTAATCTGTTATGAATCATTTTGTCTAACACACATCACATTGAATTTAGAGTGATCTGATTCCTCTATGTCTAACAAACATCACATTGCATTTAAACTGATCTTAATCCTCTATGTCTAACACACATCACATTGAATTTGATCTAATATGAATCCTATATGTCTTATACACATCACATTGTATTTAAACTGATCAGAATCCTCCAATACACATCGCATTGCATTTAAAGTGATCTGAATCCTCTATGTCTAATACACATCTAATTGCATTTAATCTGATATGAATCATTTTGTCTAACACACATCATATTGCATTTAAACTGCTCTGAATCCTCTATGTCTAAGAAAAATCACATTGCATTTAAACTGATATTTTTTTGTCTCCCAAACATCACATTGTATTTTAACTGATCTGAATCATCTACGTCTAACGCACATAACATTTCATTTAAACCGATCCGAATCTTCTATGTCTAAGACACATCATTTTGTATTTAAACTGATCTGAATTATCTATGTCTAACACACTACGAATTGTATTTAAACTGATCCGAATCTTCTATGTTTAACACTAATCACATTATATTTAAACTGATCTGAATCATCTATGTTTAACTCACATCACATTGTATTTAAACTGATATGAATCTACTATGTCTAACACACATCACATTGGATTTAAACTTATCTCATTCCTCTTGCTAACACACGTCACATTTTATTTAAACTGATCTGAATCCTCTATGTCTAACACACATCAGTTTATATTTAGACTGATTTGAATGTTCTATGTCTAACACCTAACACACAGCACATTGCATTTAAATTGATCTTTATGTCTAACGCACATCACATTAGATTTAAACTGATAACATTCTTATATATCTAACAACACAAATCACATTGCATTTAAAATGTTCTGAATCCTCTATGTCTAACACACATCACATTACATTTAAACTGATCTAAATCCTCTATGTCTAACACACATCACATTACATTTAAACTGATCTAAATCCTCTGTCTAACACATATCACATTGCATTTAAACTGATCTTGATTTTTAATGTAAAACACACATCACATTCCATTTAGACTGGTGTCAGTTGTATATGTCTAACAACCCACATCATATTGCATTGATACTGATCTCGATCCTCTATGTCTAACACAAATCACATTGCATTTATACTGATCATGATGCTCTATGTCTAACACACATCACACTGCATTTCGGTAGCAATAACACTTCTACAGGTTTACAAACAGACATTGACATTCAACTAATTGCTTAATGAGAAACAAAAAAAGCATATGAGTTGTGGATTATTAATATCGAACAAAAGTGGAAAGAAATTAACTAAGAAAATGAACGTAATTAACTTAAGCTCTAAAGCCAGATGGTATGAATTTGGAGAAAAAGCACAAGGTACTTTTTAAATCTTGATAAAAGAAATTTCGTCAACAAGGAAACGATGGAAATTATTTAAAATAATGGGACAAAATTATCTGATCAAATAGATATTTTAGATACCCAAAAACTGTTGTATATGGAATTGTACAAAAGTAGAATTGTTCAGCTTGATGACATGGAGACTCAAGAAACTCAAAATAGATTATCTAACTAAAATATATTTTTTAATCATAATATTAAACTCAGTCAAGAGGAAAGAGATTCTTCCGAGGGTGTGCTAACATTTAATTAATGATGTTTGTCTCTACAACGAATGGGAAACGGAAAAAGTACTGGCTCAGATAGATTCACTGTATATTTCTACAAAGTTTTCTGATGTCTCTTTGGGGATTCCTTTGCAGATCAATAAATTACGGATACACTGTAGGAAAACTTTCAGATTTTCAGACTCAAGTTGTCATAACATGTCTAACAAAGAAAGAAAAAGATAGATGATTCTTCCAAATTTGGAGACCTATATCACTTTTAAATATTGACGATAAGATTGCTTCGGGAGCCATTGTAGCCAGGATCAAAAAGTTCTTCACTCAGTAATCAGTGTTACCCAAAAAGGATTTATGAAGGGTAGATTTATTGGACAAAATACCAGGCTACTATACGATATTATGAATCAACTTGAAAATGGAAATAGATTTGGTTTATTATTACTAATAGACTTTGAAAAGGCTTTTGACTCAATTGAATGGATCTTTGTGGAAGAAGCTTTACAATCGTTCAACGTTAGAGATTCCTTTCGTAAGTGATTTAGGCTTTTTGTAAGTACTCGAAAAGTTGTGTTATAATAATAAATATATGTTATATTTCTTAGAAACAAAATATGATGTCGTCAAGGAGATCCCCTTGACCTTACTTGTTTAATATTGTGGATGAGAGTTTAGCTATAACTTTAAAGCAAAATGTGGATACGGGGACTAATCTTTGATAACAATGAATATAAATTATGTCAGTATATAGACAACGCTTTAATTCTTTTTGATGGATCTCAACATTCTCTTAAAGCAGATATAAATATCTTGCAAGATTTTTTATTATCTAGACTTAAATGTAACATAACAAAAACAAAAACTATTTGGATTGGAAACAAGAAATTCTCTAATGAAAGCATATGCTCATTTATGGGTCTTATTTGGTCCTCAAACTTTACACTCCTTGGCATAGATTTTTCGCCAGATTTACAACAAATGGTGGAAATTAATTATATGAAGAAACTAACAAAGGTAAAACGAATATTGGCAAGCTGGAGTCAAAGACATCTGTCAGTTGTTGTTACGGTAATTGTTGCAAAACCCTTGTTCTGCCCATATTAATACATCTTTTCTCAGCACTTCCAAATCAATTAGCCAAAGTTGAAGCAGAACTAAATCGAACATCTTTTTACATTTATAAGGGGTGGAAAAGTAGAGAGAATTAAACGCGATATATTAGTAACCCCAGAGAAGAGGAGAAGACTCAATATGATATATATATTCTCATTTATTAGGTATATTAAGATAAGATGGGTAAAAATATTGCTGGAAAATTAAAGTGAAGCCTGGCATAACTTAGTCAATACAATATACCCATAAATGAAAAGGATCTTTGGAACTTAGCGAGAAGGAAATTAGAAGAATTTAGTAAGCTCATTAAAAACAGTTTTTGCAGAGATGTCATTTTTGCAGTATCTCATTGGAAAGAAGAACCGCAAAGTGCAAACGAGTTCTTATCCATGAGTATTTTTAATTTTATCCTCCCTAGAATGATATATCAATACAAATCCTGGACAGAAGTCGGTTTTGAAATTGTGAATGATCTTGTAAACGATCATGGCAATTTATTACCTTTTGAAATGATAAAACAAAAACTAGAAGAGGTCACTTCTAGAAATATTTCTCCTCAATATCCAAAATTCCAAGAGCATGGAAGGAATCCATAAAAAAACATTTAGCACATAATATTTTTGATAGGCAGGATGATAAAATAATGGATCTGAAAAAAACATAATTCACTCAAGTTTGTTTACAAAGATCTTTTATAAAGAGGTAAAAGGCAACATACTGATAAGCAAGAATCGTGGATGCAAGTATTAAATACAAATATAAGTAGTGAGAAGTGGTCTGAGATTTATAGCAATTTTGTACCAAGGATAGGAAGTTGATCTCTTTTGACTTTAGATTAATCCACAGAATAATATATACTAATGATTTATTGAAAAGAATTAACATATTGGACGAAAACAAATATACGTTTTGCAAGAGAGAGAGAGAGAGAGAGAGAGAGAGAGAGAGAGAGAGAGAGAGAGAGAGAGAGAGAGAGAGAGAGAGAGAGAGAGAGAGAGAATAATAGTATTGAACATCTCTTCTATGATTGCAATATTACTTCACAGTTCTGGTACAATTTTGTTGAACATTTGTCCAAAAAAGAAACATTTTTAGGAATGGAACAACTGGACAGTTTGTGTAATTTCTTGCTTATTTTGGCAAAATATTGCAATTATACTTGCAGATTCAATATGCAAAATCCTTCCATCTATGTTTTAAGCAGAGAGTTAAAATGTATAAAAACCTTGAAAACTATGCTGCTAAGGTAAACCAAAAATATGAGGACCAATTTATTAAAAGATGGACATCAGATGAATAGGTAACTTTTATCTGATTTCATGGTAAACAGTAACAAAACACTATTATCAAAAGCTTATGTCACTACATGGGTATCTAAAGAGATTGCGTGCCATATGAATGTGTGCATAAGTGAGTTGTCGTTTTCTTCTTTTAATGTAGATTATAATTGCTATTCATAGTTTATCTGCAAACAAGAACTTTTGATTGTAATGTAGCCTTGGGATGGTTCCCCGACCCAATGGTCAAACTATTACTGGATAATAAAGTAAAAAAGAAACAAAGATGAACGTAATTGTTGTTAGCAGAGGCACACTTACCATGGTAACTGTAGGCTGTAGTATAAAGCTATTTTCTGTGTATCTTTGTCGTCATACAATGTTTAGTTCGATAAGTGAGTGTAGGAGGTAGGTATATTTGGCCTTCTACCAAGAATGCATAGAAGTGTTTCAAGACCTATATATTAAGGCCATACAGGAACAAGCACATCAGTAGAACATGTCCCTTTGTTCAGCCAGTAAGGTTTAAATTTGATTTTGATACCGAAAACGTGGTCTTTCTGCAAATATGTTACAACTTCACTTAAACTAACATTTTTATTCAGACTGAATCTTGAAAAAATGTATATACGGCAGCTGTTCGAAATGATGTTTTAATGTATTTTTCCCACAGTAATATTAATATCACTTACCCCATGCTCTAACCACAACAATATATGTCATGAAATTGAGTACCATAGACGTTTCATTAACGGTTCGCGAACTTGGAAACGTGGAACTAGATAAAAGTTATGCAAATCAATAAATGCAAATATATTTGCATTAATTATTATGAATTGTCAAAATGCCTAGCTCAACGCTTGCATATACGCCATAAATCTTGTTAGTCAAATGCAGTTTATACAGTAAGCAATCATCGAACGAAGACATATCTTGAATGTTATTAAAGCATCCAGTTCGAAACATCCCCGTTTAATTAAATTGGACAACAGAGGAGCAGTACTGGTTTTTGTTAATAGTGGCTGATATGAACATGTTATTACATCGCAAATTGTCTCGTCTTGTGAATATAATTGTATCGATTAGTTTCTGAGTAGTACAGGATGACAAGTTTAATTTTTCTAAAAATTACAAAAGAGCTGGAAAGAAAGTAATATAACTTATTGTGTGAGAAAGAGTTATCAGGAACAACATTATGAAAATATTTGATGAATGAAGAAGGCAGCGCTGATGTGCGGGCAAACAGTAACGCTTAAACAGTGCATTTCAACTTCTTAAAGTAGATAAAGTTCTTTATCATGAGGTAGTTACACTCAGTCTGATTAAAATATAATCTCCACTGTCATGTGAGAACTGATAGCGACCGATAGTGGTTCAAGTGACCTTTTGAATCATCCGTTAGACATGCAGCTGACCAAAACTAGAAGTCTTGATATGACAGGATGACAAAATTAACGATTATGGTAAAAGATGGGTCACTAGGACAGGCCTTCCTAAGCGGTCTCTGTCAGATATTCAAGTAGGACAGTATAGATCTGATTTTAGTCAGATTGCAGTTTTACGCCTGTAAAAATTATTTTTAATATGCAAGTGATAATTAGTTAAATCGACGAGAGTAAGCACATTGAAATAGGCAGAAACTTCATTTATTTCCTACGTTATCATGAGGACTTTATGTGTTGTGGGAGTAAAACCGTTTAGACTGAGCCAACATTATTAGGGTTTAAAGACATATTATTATGTAAAATGGAGCTAAATTAAATTTTACTATTTGTAGTTGTCGTTACTTTTGGGCATTGATTACACGACGAACTGCAATTACATTCAAGTAATCAATCATCAAGCGGAAAGAAGGACGATTTAATTGACGATTTAATTTGAAATTAAGAACGATAAGTTAGACTGAAGTCAGTATGCAGTCAGTTTTTGCAACATATACTTTTGAACACCTTATAAGTATAAGGGTAAGCAAACAATTAATTTGGCATAAGACGAGACAAAAAAGGTTATTGGCTGTAGATAATTAGAACAGAAGAATGTATGTAGGTAGGTAGGACATATGCACTAGACTATGAAAACATGTCATGACAATTCTTTTATTAGCTCTTGTTTCTTCTGTCAATTGTATTGAAATATACGGTTAGTACTGATTATTCTCGATTTTCTTTGGAGGCTAATATTGAAGATTTCCATGTGGGCTGAAGAGGCTTTCGATAATATCACCATACCGAATGTGTCAGGCAGGTTAATACTTGAAGTATGATAAATGTCCATCCTTTTATCCAGATCAATATTTGTAAGAAATTGACACTAGTAAACGTCACACTCAATCGATTTCACGATGCAGTCGTAAGTAGATTTGTTTTAAACCTAAATGGATGACAATGTTCAAAAGAGTCTAGTAATAAATCTGATTTTCATGAGTAGGTGTGAGACTTAGTTTTGACAACAAAACCATGAAATGAACAATTCAATGTTGTTTTTATTGATGGGTAAATATGTATTACTAGTTTTGGCACCCGTTGGAACTCTAATTTTATGAGTACCATAAACCTTCCGTGTGATGCAGTTGTATTTCTCTCAAAGAAGTCTATTACTCTGACATTTTACCAATTTCGCTAGCAGTGTACGTTTCACTATGCTATCTGTACTTATACAGAAACCCATATTAAAATATGTATCGATGTGGATATATGTGCAATGTAATGTGCATAGCATGTGTTGGCTTTATAGTTGAGACATGATTAGCTTGATGGTAGACATTCCATGTAAAAACAAATCGATGGAATTGGGGCATTGATTTTCTAGTATATGTTCAAACAGGAAAATTAATGTAAGAATAAACAGATATGAGAAGTACATTTTTTAGAATGGCCTTTGAACCTTTAATACGTCACCTGCATCTTATAAACTACCAATTGTCGAAAGAAGAACTTCATAAAAGTGTTTTACCTGTTTGCAATGCGTTTTACTTTAATCGAACTTTATCCATGTCCGAATATTGTACTAGGTTTGTTAATGAAACGCATTCTTTATCTTTAATGTGAAATCTAGTAGAGTCTACATAGCTCTTCGTGCACTAAACAGAAAATTCATTGTATCATTATATACTGTCGTCCTGTGAAATCAAAAAGTTATTACAGATTTCTGTATTTATGTTGGAAAATACGAACCATTTTCTATGACCTATCATACAGGACGCTAGGAGTGAAGCTTACCCAGAGTACACAGGTTCATATTTTCTCTACAAATATAGTGACGTTTTATTTATATATTCATTTTACCATAGGATGAATAATGAAAAGACCGCTACAAGAAACAAAGCAATTGAATTTATGTTATATTCAAACTAATTACACAATCGTAGTTAAATATATACAGAGTAACATTATTCATTGCAACGCCCATCGACATTTAACCTTCGGAGCGTATTGCGCGTTCAATTACAAAATTTCATTTTGATATACATAAAATTGATATTTAGAATCATATTGTGCAAGACAGCGAACTGAAACAACTTTTCCAATTGGTCTGCATCGATGAAGGATTTTGTGGTCTTTTGCTATTGCTCTAACTAATGTCTGCTTTGGTTTACTAGTTTTGAATGGTTGGAATTATTATCCGAATCAATTCGGCATGATCTTCTTGTGGTTGGGAGAAGCATATGTGTCTCTGTTCTTACAGTAATAAATTGGAATCATAAGGTGAAAACAATTTCCTTTCAATTGCAATCCTCAAGATGACGCATGATTAGGTATTGTTTGTTAGTGAATATAAAATTCATTGCTGCTTTAGAAACACTTTAAATTGTCTTTTTGAATGTGATTTGTGTTTTAAATATAGTCTAAATTAGTTTAATATGTATTTCATTTTTTGGTACATGTAAAGACCCTAGAGAGCAAGTCGTATAGTCTGGACAATTCGATTTGCGAATAGTTATGAACATTTCTTTTAAATATGGGTGAAAATGATCTGAATGCTGTTTTTATTACTGCATATCTCACGTTTGTTGTGAACATTCCGTATATCCCGTTGAGTTTTTTCTTGCTTGAAAGATTTTTTTGTTGCTCAGTGACTTATCCACTTCGTCAACATTACGATTTCTACTTTTAAATGGCCCATATAGCATGTTCAGTTCTTCCACATACAAGTCTATAAACGAAACGCATTGACAACTGCATCATAAGCGACATTATTTGATTTCAATATTCAATCAAAAGTAGTTTTCACGCAATATACTGTTTTAGATATGAAGCAGAGCAGTATGGGAAAATATTACACATTCCCGACCAATATAAACTTATTGGAGAACAATTAGCATATAATAGACATAAATGTTCCACAAAAGGTATTGTAAAATTGTTTACATAGACCTACCTAATATGTTTGATGAATAAGAATATACATATCTTTTTTAATTTATTTGCAATGTTATTCTAGAGTTGAAAGTTATTGGGACACTTATTTTACTATTTATTCATCTTTTGTGCTTGCAGACCGCCTAAAACATTCAAACATACCTTTTATGGACAATAACATTGTGTTAAACATTTGAGTCATAAAGATACATGTACTTATAAAGTTACAATGTTTTACTAAAATGAGATATGTCTGATACAAAAAAGAGAAAATAGAGAGTACTACGACATTACTTCTTAGGAACCTCTTTCTGAAGAATGAGATTGTTTTGCCGCTTGTTAGGACGTCAGACAATACGGCACCAGATTCAGTTAATAAATTCAAATAATTTGTAAGTCGGAACTTTTGAAACCATAGTGGTAGTACAAAGTATACTCCTTCACGTCATGATGCGTCTGCGTATTGCAATGAAAATCAGATTTAAGAAAACATATTATTAAACCGTTCTCCCATCACAACAAGTTGACTAAAATACTTCAGCCTGGTACGTCATTAAAAAAATGTATTTTTCGCTCTAGATAACTAGAGGCACGAATTTCTAAACAACATACGGATATGCATGAAACAACAATATTTTTAAATTGACAAAGACTTGATTGATCTTTTGCGTCAAAAACAAACAACTCATAGAGGAATTATAGACACCAACACAACAATGACAATGCTGTATTGATTACAGAAGAATAACAAATATATCAAACACAACGATTAGCACAAAACACTATAAGAGTAATTCTCCAAAAACAAATGTAAAGATGAAAACATATAAGCGACTTTTGTTTTATTCATGCGAGTCGCCTGCTCTGAGCCTTGTGAGAAGGAGAAAAAAAGTTTTCGTTGTTTTCTAATTATCGTGTTACTTGTTCTAATTCTTGTGATTATTCTAAAGCATGGTAGAATCCCTATTGCATAACATGTTTACTCACAACTCCTCCATTCCAATGATATTACCATGTATGTATGTATGTATGTATGTATGTATGTATGTATGTATGTATGTATGTATGTATGTATGTATGTATGTATGTATGTATGTATGTATGTATGTATGTATGTATGTATGTATGTATGTATGTATGTATGTATGTATGTATGTAAGTATGTAGGTAGGTAGGTAGGTAGGTAGGTAGGTAGGTAGGCAGGCAGGCAGGTAGGTAGGAAGAGAGAGACAAAGAGAGACAGAGTGAGAAACTGAGACAGATAGAGACACACAGAGAGGCTTTGTGTAGATTTAATTTTACTTTCGAGTAAGGTATGATGTGACTAAATTTATTTTATATTGTTACTTAATGACGGTTCTATAACATATTGATTCTGCCCACCATCATTATCACTTGTGTTAAAAGCAACACGGATTGATATGGTAGACAGACTTACGCAGTAAAGAACGTGATTTATGTGTGTAAAGCCAATTAAAGGGGACTTAGCCCATTCGTCTATGGTTTCCCTTATCTAGTTCTTCTAAAAGACTTGATTGGCATGTATATTTTTCTGCTGAGTTAGAACTTATATAAAATTATGTTTAAGTCTTTAATGTATGTATTTGTCGCACGCAATCAGCTAGGACCGTCTGATTATATCTTATGTATCCATTTGTAAAATTATGTCCTTACTCTGACAAAACGAATGTCGCTTCTCGGCTTATCGGCTTGGAAAGTTTCATATGAAATGTAAGATTCGAAGCATTTATACTAATGAAAGTGAATGTAGGAGAATGTTAGAGACTGCAATAAACTCTAATATCTGAGATAAATATAAACTTGTAAGGTCCAAGAATAATCATTGTAGGCATTTCCCAAATAATTGGCATTCTAATTTGATTAGGATGAACAATAATATTTAGCTGTCTGTACTGAACCTACAATCGTGAGCACTGTGCCAGCCAATGTCCTATAATAAATTCCTATATTCTACAATTCTTCCTAGAAGTTTGCTTAAGGATTTCGAACGCTGACATTATTTTCGTGTAAAACTCTGTGTAAGTTGGCATATTAATAAATATAAGGTGTAGAGTTTAAGATAACGTTTACAATTTAATATTGAAATCGAAACATGCATGAAAACTATTGTCAAATTGACTGTACGTTCTTGGCTAAATCATAAACCAACTATAGACATTATTACGTGACCAAAATCATGCCTTAGTTCGAAAACTACGGGTATCTTTTTGTATACATAAAATAATTACATACACATGATTGGAATAATTCCTAAATTTTGTTTTAATAATACGAAGTCTCTTTTTAGTAATAGAAAGGAACCCGATGCGAAATTCAGACTGGCACAACCGCAGTGGTCTCATTAAATAATATAAGTTGCCTTGAAGTAAACATGCAATTTCAGTAATTAATCGACTGTGTCTATCTTTAAACCCAGTTAATATTTGGTAAATATAAATGGATTTTAAATGCCAAATTGAGATGGATTTTTTATTTATTGAATACATTTGACAAATTAAATGAGGAGTAATCGGTAGAATGATTGAGACTGAACTTGAATGGAAAAATGCGAGGTTACTAAAATCCTTTTGTGTAATACTATTTGTTTTACTAAAAACGTTTTCTACAAATATTCTAGTCTCACGCCCCACGCCCAACTCCCATTTGAATAAATATTATACTATGCCTCATTAATATTGGAATATTTTTGGAAATCATATTTTCTGGCAACAAATGATAAGCAAGGCATTCATGAATTATAAAAAAAACAAGAGTAAATATATCAAATGTAACATTAAATGTGATTGAACATCATGGGCTTTTGACTTTTAAATGATCCAAAAAACATTAAAGTCGCCATTATTTAGATAACTAGACTATATTATCTCACGGACATTTGGCATCGCATGTAAAGTAGTTTAAGTTGTAGACGACAGCGACGAAAATTTCGAAAATCATGCCAACGACAGAAAGATTCGAACGAAAGATTCGGTGACTATGTATTTATGCTTCCAGTACATTGTACTTTGTATTCCATTACTTTTGTGATTAATAAATTTATCAACATCGAATGTGATATAAATAGCATTATGAATTTGGTGCCAGTTTTGCCCTATTCAAATGAACTACAAAATAATCAATATTGTATTAAATCACACGAACATATTTATTTTGTAAAAGTGGACGTTAATGTATTGTCACAAAAAAGCGGATTCCTTGTGACTCAAGGTAAGGCGTATTGGTAAAAACCGTGGTGCATGAGCTAAATCATTCATTACCTTTCGTAGTAATTGGAGATAGAGAAATAAGACACCTTCACAAATAACCACAATTGATCTAAGAATGCCTTAATAAACATGTTTTAGTATAGCCAGAAAGACATTACCAAAGATGTCATGCCTTCTTAGTGTGGATTTATGATCAATCAATGTCCAGAAATCTAATTAGATAGTTAAATTGATATGAAACTTTTCAGATGTAGCATCGCACATCAGGGAAACATACACTGGTTTTTAATCAAGCAAATAAGACGAATGACGGTAACGATGAATTGTGAAATAAATTCTGTCACTTCCACACTTAATGATGATAAAACTGTCGATATGAAACTATGATCTGAAAATAGTATTCATAAATTACTCTTTTTACTCTTAGAAGGAATAATCGCAAATAATGAGAATTGTATAAAACAAACGAAATCAAACAACACACTTTAAGATATAATTTGCCTCTAGAGACACAGTTCAATCGAAGTAAATGTCAATCTCTTTTTGAACAGTAACTAGCTTTTGGCTACATAGTAGTGTACAGTGAATTCGTGTACAAATCATGTGAAGGGATTTATGTAAAGTTAGAGAAAAGGCATTAATTTCCAAGTACATCTGTGCTTTTACTTATTATTTAGCTAGAATTTTAAACCTGACCTAAGATTCACGTTTAATGAAACCATTATATATATATATATATATATATATATATATATATATATATATATATATATATATATATATATATATATATATATATATATATATATAACACATGCTATTTATGTTCATAGTTGATAAGCTAATATCAATGTTGATAACGCCCTCTACCTAGATTAAAGGGCGAACAAATGGAGCAACGCAGAGAAAAAGTATTGTTTAATTATGAGGGTGGGGTAAGGACGCTTTCTGAAATTGATGCAGCGTCTCCTTCTATCTTCATTCGTACTGTTTCTAACTGTCTGACAGTAAGATTTTCCGAATATTCATTTTTTTTATTTAATGATAGTATTACTATTAGCAAACAATATAAGTTATGTTTTGTTAAGAAAGATTAACTTCTACTATATTCATTGGATTTTCATGATCCTCTTCAAAATCATGAACTATAGTCATTTTATATATTACCACCCAGTTTTTAACTAAACTTCTAAATATGTCCTAGATTGCAAACAACATGAACAAAGGTGAATACATCTGAGTGTTCAAAACAACTGATGTATATGTTGCCGCATAACTGAAATGTAAAATTGCCTATTTGTTAAAAGATGTAGTGTTTACATGCAAATATAAATTTTTGTTCCACATACAGAACGGCTTTTGATAAAAAGTCGCGAACAAATGAATTTTTCACAACTTTTAAACGGATTTACTCATTATTAAATCTCTTCCCCTTTTCATAATTCCTATAATTTAACTTGCTTGATAGTATTTAAAAGTACTTAAGCATAATAAAGTATAATCAATAACGATAACTTAATGTCTGGTACACTCAACAGTTTCAGGACCATTAACTTCTAAGAGCAATTATATACTTGGCTGCCTGTTCTGCTGAGCATATAAGCATTATGTGTGTTCTATGCAAATTTAAGCACCGTTTCTTGTAATATATCCTTTTCGTTGCACATTGTGAATCTTCATTTTGTTTTTTATAAACAATTCTAACATCCTTATCTCCATATCATATACAAACACATTCATTGAAGAAATTTCAAATACTTTGAATATGCAAAATGAAAGGATGAGGACCAAAAACTGATCCCTTTGGTATTCCAATGCTAGGATCTTTTTTCTTTTAGCACCTGTCAAACATATATGCTAAACAGGATTAAAAATCACGCAGATAATGATTTAGTAACATCGTATGATGATAGTCTATGAAGTAAAAACGTATGATTAACATTATGAAAACCCCGAGGCAGGTATAAGAATAAATCTTCAGATACTTAATCGCTATCAATCTTTTTAAGCTATAGGAATCAAAGAATTCTGTCTCTCAGACATTAGTCGGACAGAAACCTAATTGACACGAGATAACGAAGCTATATGCTGACAGAAAGCAGTAATAATGAAAAGAAAACATGCATTTCTAAACTTTTGGAAACAATAATTAGAATGGGTACAGGGCGATAATTGTTGATGTTTGATTTGTCTCCAGACATGAATAAAGTAGCGAGGTGGGGAGGAAGCAAGAGTGTCAGGGAAGATGTGATTTTAGCTATTTTGCAATCATTCAGAGAGAAATGTTCCTTTCTTCCGATGAACATATATAAATAAGCAAGTCAGGGGTTCACGCATGTCGTCAAATGCCTGTTAATGACAATAATCTTATCAGGCTCGTTATCAAGCTACTCAGTTTCTGACACGTGTAATACGAATATCGATCAATTCACGAATTTCAGTTCGATAAACGTCTCAACAATCATAACAATAAATGATTTGCAAATTAACTGCTTGCTCACAAGCATGTCATAAGCATCAAATAAGACTTTTTTGATAGAAAAAAATTGTACAATAATTTCAGACATTTACGATATGATTATGTACATAAAGTTCTAGAGACAGTTTTGCTTTTTTTTTTTCGCGACATTCCACCAAATGGTGGCGAGAACATTCTGGACTTTCCAGAGGCGTAGCTAGGGTGGGGCATGGGGGTACATATGTCCCCGGGAGCCAAGGTACAGGGTGCCGAAATGAGTCTTACAACGTTCCATTATAATAAATAAATGATTAAACTTGGAGGGGGCTGGGGCGCCAATTTTATAGTTCGTCCCCGGGCGCAAAATATCATAGCTACGCCTCTGGGACTTTCTACAAATTTAAAAAGATCTCAGCCCCTTATCCTCCAGGATGTCTCTCACTAAGAAATGTAGTGTCAGCTGATTCTCTCATTGCTCCTGCCTTTATTACGTCATTGTCACAATTATTCTTGGAGGAGAGATTAGGTTGACAACGACGATTAAAGGCTAATAAATATTTGTTTTTAATAAGCAGTAATTTTGCATATTTGGCATTTTTTAAAATTTCATTCCACTGAGAGGCCACAGCTTCCATTAAGACTGAACCATTCATGACATGTTCAGTCTTCTTGTCAATGCTAACAATAGAGGGATATTGCGGTATGTTATTGTATATTGCGTTCAGTTAATTATAATTTGGAGAAAATGTCTATCAGGTATATTCACGTCGGGGTTGACAATAAATGGGTATTATCAAGTATGCAAC
This sequence comes from Potamilus streckersoni, assembly GCA_016746295.1. Taxonomy (NCBI): domain Eukaryota; kingdom Metazoa; phylum Mollusca; class Bivalvia; order Unionida; family Unionidae; genus Potamilus; species Potamilus streckersoni. Next base: position 1,785,550 of record JAEAOA010001913.1, on the reverse strand, counting down.
ATCATGATGCCCCTGGAACTTATTAATGGCTGTAAAATGAGAAATATCTTTCTCAAAACTAGGCGCTAGTGTCATTGGTTTTAATGATTACTAGGACTCGCAATAATCTGAATGAGGTTTTAAAATGTAATCACTTGATAACTGCAAAGTACGTCTCACATTTTTTTAATCCCTTTGCCTCATATTGGTGTTGGAAAAGGACAATGTCCACATGTCCTTAAAGTATTATTTTGTACATGTAATTGTTCTTGAATTTCTGGCTGGTGATCATGATCTGTACACTTTGCCAGTAGGATATGTACTGAAGACCATTAGCAGTGTCTAATTTATATTGCATCCAGTGTGGTTGGAATTCTGGTAATTTTTGAAAAATCACTTTGATCTTTGCTAATGCCACATATTTTCATATTTACTTCACTGGTTCGCTCTCCGAATTAGAGCTGATCCACGACAACCGTCCAAATAAATAATGACTGTCAATCCTTCTATATTAAAATGTGTTACATCTGCTCTCACTAGATTGCAATCAACATATTTTACAAGTCTTTCAGAAAACATGGCATATGTTTTCGATTGTTTTAATACAATGTATGACGCGTAAATAATGATAGTTTATGCCATGTTGTCTGATTGGATTATGTTTAACATAACTATTTAATGGGCACCAAAATCACGCACGCCTATTGCCATATTTGAACACGCAGGACAAATGTGAGCAAATTTGTCCTATATGCAAATTCGCATGCAATATATAGAGATTTGTCCATCATTAAAATCTGGATTTTGAGGATCCACTCCAAAGATCATGTCTTCTAATAATCAATCGCTTAAAACCAGTTGAATAACATTATACCACAGGGAGAACATAATCATAGATCTCTTAAACATAACAAATACACTCTAGTTTCTAGAAAATATTTGAACCTCTTAATTGAAAAGTAGAGAGCAAAAATAATGTAAGTTAATTCGTGTTGATATATAAATTGCAACTGAACACAATCTCATTGTAAAGGTTATACTACTATGCTATTTTGCGTTCTTTCAATATGTAACTGCCAGCTGCATGTAAGAATTCTGGAGCAAATAGCCAATGCTTACTTGTGCTCAATTAGTTTTTCAAAAAGACAAAAAGCAAATGAGAAAATTGTAAAAGTGCAGACACTAAATTTACATATTTCATTGTGTCTTCATTATATAAGAAAGTGCTCGCAAGGATCTATATGTTTCAAAGATATTTACAAATAGAGTATTTATTAAATTACATACCTATTAGATAAATTACTTTAGGAACTCCTGCTCTAAAGGTGATTACATTCATCGTGCAATTGAAGTTGTTCAACAATTTTCGGATTAATTTGAGGCAAAAAACTAATACGACCTAACAGTATATTCAGCTGTAACTGTGAACATAATAAGATTTTATTGCGCAGTAGAACACTGCTGTAACTGTAGCTAATGATGCATCACTAATAACTCAATTTGTATATCTTGTATTTATCAAGCACTTACTTTTCTGCATTTTATAGTATTTTGCTTGACATATGAATCAGAATACGTGTTGTATATATATATATATATATATATATATATATATATATATATATATATATATATATATATATATATATATATATATATTATATATATATATATATATATATATATATATATATATAAAGAATACAAATCATATGGCGAATAACAACCCTCTCAAGCGTACTGGATCCACCAAGGGATCACGTTTGTCAGGTATTAATTAAAATAGATGCAATAAACTGACGACGAACAGTACGAAACTAGCAACTAACTAGCCTAAGCGCTTTCGACTCTTAATGAGTCTTTTTCAAAGGCAAATACAAAACATAGTTACAACAAACAAATAAACACATAAGCGTTGCGTTTGTAAACCTCTACATTTCTGTCTTCACATGTGCTAAAACTATAAATACAACCAGCTGAACTATTTAAATATTTAATACCGTGAGCTGTTATGCATTCATCTTATAGACTCTTTTTCTAGACTACGTTTTTCATTGCAATGATTTGGGTACTTATTGATGGAACTGTAAGTTGTAACATCTGAAAATGACCTGGAAATTTCAGCAGCTCTAGCAGTACCAAAGATGACATAACTCTACATCATTTGTTTGTTATCAATTACGTTCGAAGCATATTTCTTTGAAGCCTTCACTTGTTATTTCTCGTTGTACTCTATTTGCAATTTCATATTAAAAGCTATTGTTATATTTTCCTTATTAATTATCTTCTATTTACATCTGTGATATCCATTTCTTAAAATATACCTAGAGTTCACAAAACTCTAGCATATTGTGGCAGGAGATAAATTGTATTGTGTTGTTCCATCGCTTTCTTCCGGCACTGTTGGCAACGACAGGAACGTAAGGTAGAAGAGCATTAGAACACCTCATTAAATATGATGATTTTATTGCAATTAAATAAATGATAGTAGCTGGTGACGAAAACACTTAAATGACCAACAGATTAATCTTCGACTGATCACGATGAGTATACAAGATCAACACAACTTAATTACTTAATAAGACCAACAAGGCGAACAAAGTAAATAGTGCAAATACTTGAAATAATATCAAATGCAAGATTTATATGTACATATCCTTAGAATATAGTTACAAACAAGTTGAAAACTAAAATGATGAAATGTGTGCAGTTTAAAGACTTTTTAAGAGAAGTTGGTTTGGTGATATACCTACCATATAATAACACAAACTAAACATTAAACTAAGGCTGCTCCGAACCTTTAATGAAAAACATTTATCTAAAGACAAAACAGAAAATTTTTGAAATGCTTACATACATACATACATACATACATACATACATACATACATACATACATACATACATACATACATACATACATACATACATACATACATACATACATACATACATACATACATATATGTGTATATATATCTATATATATATATATATATATATATATATATATATATATATATATATATATATATATATATATATATATATATATATATATATATATATATATCTATATATATCTATATATATATATATATATATATATATATATATATATATATATATATATATATATATATATATATATATATATATATATATATGTGTGTGTGTGTGTGTGTGTGTGTGTGTGTGTGTTACAAAACTAAAAAGACAAATATAAATATTTAGTATCAAAACTAGCACGAAATTTAAAAATATGTGAAACTGATTACAGATTAAGTACTTCAGTGATACTGCATTGATTGGTATGTGTCTTTGAAGGATATAATCAATAATGCGTGATATGAGCATACATAATGAACACACGTCCCCATTTTAGCATTGAGGCTTTTCACATTTTACGTTTGTATAGTCACGGTATATCAGTGACAACTTATTAAACTAAAATTTTTAACACAATTAAATTACAAAAATAGCCATTAGGGTGAAACATAAATTATGTTGAACATATGCGATACAGATACAGAGACGTAATTGGTATTTGTCTTGTCGTGTACTAAAGGTACCATAAATTTTAAATTAACCGTTACAGCAAATTTATTTACTCCATTCTTCCAAAATGCCTAATGCGATTCAAAGAGTTTTTGTCAATGAGGTACAGGTTGCTACTGCCATACCATCCGTAACATTCCTCGTATGTTATTGCTGGGTTTCTTCTCCTTACTGCAATCAATCTCGGTAAAAAAATTGAAATGCTTTATGTTTCATTGAGATGCTAACATTGTTGTAGTTTTCCTTTTACCTTCTTTTGGTGTCAACTCTTTTCGTCTTTCTGAACTCTAAACACTAACATTTTAATGATGACGGGCAGGATATGATTCCTTGCTTGCTGGGTTTTTTTTCCCTGAAATTATCGAGAGAGCTCGTAATTCTGGTTATCAACTATGTGAAAGTAAATGTAGTTAAAAAATATCATGAACATGTGTATAATAACTAGAAAATATGTACAATAAGCAGAATCTGTACTAATTCCATAACTAATGTCCTTAAAAGTCAGTGTGAAAATGTGAATTCTTAAATATCAATGCCTGTGTAAATTTTTGATAAATTGTATTATCTCTTTAGACTTTTATGTCATCCCATTATTCAAATACTTTATTACATCAGTGATGACACATTATTTGCATCATGACAATGGAAATAAAATTAAAATGCATTTTTTTTAAAAAACAAATGCTAGTTTTTCTATTCTGACGTGAAAAATGTATATCGGTAGATATATTATCTCTATTAGTAATCGTAAAGGACTTAAGAGAAAATAATATACCTGATACAAAAATCATTATTAAGCTAAATATGCTTTCGTAATTTAAACAAATTACCGTTCAAATAAAGTCATTATTTTCCACACAGAAAATATCAGATGTTCAGATTATTGCCAATGTACAAAAATAATAACAAGTGTATGTCTTCATATTTCCACTACAGTGGTGTGGCGGTGGAAAACGGAGAAATTTGACACAACTCTGCATAGGGATTGAAGGAGAAAAAAATATCTTTCTATACTCTGAATATACCTCCTAGTATTTTGTATCCCACCTCCGTTTCAAAAAATGAAAAGCACAAATGAGATTATAGATGCATTGAACGTAGCCAGTTCATTCTTTGATTCATAATTTAAAACCTGATTATGACCAGGGGACCCTAACACGGTCATCGGTTGCGCGTTTTCATTCCAAACGGAAGTTTTCAGTGTAAATAACGAACTTGCTCGCCAGTCATGTCCTTTCCTAAACATGTCCATTTTCAGCGAAGGGATGGATGGACGACTACACATGTATATCGTATGCTTCCGATATTTACAATTTCGAAAAAAGCTAACGAAAAGAATGTCAACTACAGATTTGCCTTTACATTGATTTAACAAGTAGTGCAATTTCTATGTACATATGTGCAAATCAATATAAGTCTAAACCATCAACTTATCTTTGATTTACGGAATTAACCGGCAGCTAGCCGAATATAATGAACTATGCCACTCTGTTGACTGAGGAAAATTGACTTGCACTTAGACCACGTAATATATCGCTGCTTAGTATAGAAAGTCCCGTTAAAGTAAGTTTGGAATTTATAAATAATTGAACTCAATTATGAGTACTTTTTAACAGATTACCAGTAGAAACAAGAAACGATAGGCATAAAAAATACTTTATTGGAATAAACCTTTCTTTTCGTACATAAACATTTAATAATTTTGCATCTAAATTTGCGCATACAGACCACTTCAAGGGTATTTCGACTTGACGGGAGTAAAGTAATATTCCATACAGTATCAGTCAAAACTTTTCCAAAGCAATTTATCAAATATTATTTTCATAACTCATTAATTGAGCTAGTAAAAAAAATAGTTGATGGTTGAATCGTAGTCTGCGATCGATCTTAAATATTAGAAATATATTTATTTGGTCTCGTTGCGTATTGCCATGCATGATTCGGTAGAAGAAATATTAGGTAATAGATTTATTGTGTGTGTTTGCGGAAATTATTGTGCTGTATCGATAATAATCATGTCTAAAGTTGTCCTTTTTAAGAGCAAGTTGCAACGTGACTGAGAGGAAAGCGAATGTTATTTCGATATGTTTTAAATGTATATATATATATATATATATATATATATATATATATATATATATATATATATATATATATATATATATATATATATTTCATTACATGTTATTGTAATGTAACATTGTTTACTGTCCAGCGCTAAGTTCATTTCTGCTTGACCTAACCGACTTTTCAAACATATTTTTAAAATCGCATTATCTAAACAACTAATAATAGTTTCCTTTTTTCTATGTTTATGAGCTTATTAACCGAATTCAGGTAAAGGGTAAGGGTTTTTGGGATTCCTAAACGAATTTTTAGTCAATTGTGTTGTAAAGAGACAAGGCTCATTAGATCATTCTAGAAGTTTATTTGCTTTTAGATAATGGTTATTTTTAGCAAATTGCAATTATGACTTGAAGTCTAGCAGAGAACATGTTATCGTGTGCCTTTGAGGATTTTACAAATCGTACTTTAACATTTAACACTTGTGATTCAACCAGAGACTCTTGACACACCAGCTCTTCACAGACAATACCATACACGTCATCGCCTTTAATTTGGATCTCTTTGGGACTTGAACTAAGTTTTATTCAAGATGGTTGATTACTATGGAAGTGTCTTTAATTCTTGGATTATTTTTGGATCTAACTTGCAATACCGTAAGTTCTTTCTTCTCACTATTCACTTTGCTTTCAAAGGGAAATAAAATAGTTAAATTTTACAAAGCCTGCTGTCTTCACTATTTTATGTTACTTATTGTAAGAGCATAGGGTCGTAACAATATAAATAGTATGTTTATACAGATGCACTGAGCAGTTTGAAAGATACTGCTTATTACGTTCAAAAAGTTTGTGCAATCATCTTGACTATCATGGGATGCCATGATGGATATACAATATTTTTGACATCCCTATGTCGAGTCTGGACTGTCGAAGATATATTAGTCTGTTATCTTGATGTTAAACTATGTTTTTAATGATGAACACGAATCGGGCGGACTGAGGTATTTAAAGAAAAAGCTTATAAGGATTTCAGATCAATTATAATTTAAAAGCTTTTTAAGAAACATAAGATAGCTATAACTGATTCATTACGTATACTCGAACTGGTATCGAGATTATATACCTGGAGATAATTTGAAAGTATGTACTTTATCATAAGTAATAATTCGAAAATATGTACTCTATAATAAGAAATTAAACTTCATCCAAACTATTAAAACCATATGTATCACAGTAGAAATGTATAGTCAGTTTTTCCAAGCTGCCATATTTTCGCATAACGGATATAGACAAAACGAATCACATATAAACACAATTATTACTTTTGAAAACGAGGAGCTTACAAATATGTTGACATCTGCATCAAAAATGTCGTCAATTGCGGAAACGATAGCTAAAAATATCCCTTATGAAAAAAAGATAATCTCTCTTAATGTCCAATAGGTTAATACATTCAAGTTGCCAGCTTTAGTTTTGTCCGAGTTTTTCCAAGTAGTTAAACGAGTTGATTTGTAGTTGTCACTTAGGTAATTTCAAAGTCGTCGACAAAAAAAAACGTGTAAGGTGACTATTTCTCAGTCACATATTTAAGAAAAGAAAGCAAATGTGAAGACCTAGAGGCGATACAGAACTAGTTTTAAACAATCCTTTAACCTGAGCTATACCATGAAATTGTGTTTGTATAGACATAAACTAATGATTCCACACTTTTGAAGGTTTGGCTGCTTAAGTAATATCACTCGTGAATTTCTTATGTGACTAAAATTTCGTGGTGCTTCGAAGAATCAAGTATATGTCAATAATTCCTCAAATAAATCAGACATATTTAAATCAAATTGTGTAACATGGATGACGACATCACATACATCTTTAAATGTAGTTATTGTGTTACGTATCGGCTCGTTCAAAGTAACATGAAGAAAAAGTGAAGATAACAAGCTTTGTAAATTTTTGACAAAAATAAGTTATTTTCGTAGAAAACATGAAAAAATGAATATATGTTCAACAAGACTTACTGTTTGCAGAAACGATCCAAATTGTTTGTTCTAAATATAAACACAAGTCCTGTAAAAAGTTCTAAACACAGTCTAAAGTTCAGTACCGGTCCAAAATGGCGGATGGTGATGTCAGACGACTAACAGAAAAAAATCCAGAATTTACACAATAAAGCTCAGTTTCCGATCCAATTTAGAATATTTTCGGAAAATATCCTTGTCCAAATCAGTAATGTTGTTCTCCAGGAAAACAATTATTCAAAAAAACGAAGTAAAATTAGCTCCTCTAACAAAACATATTGTTCTACGTAGACATACGAACAGACAACTTCTTCTAGCACAAAAATACCCCTTTTAAGCTAATAGAAGTTGTATAATTCTAAGATGTTACAATAATCTCCAACTGACTTTACAACTGTGACTGACTGAACGTCTTACAAAATATATCAGCATATAAATGAAGCTAGTACGGAGAACGCGTGAAATTTCACAATATTTCTGGATATTAGGAAAGCCTGACCAAGTATCAGCCAATCATTTTCATAGCTATTCCTGAATGTTTACTTGTAATGAATTTGCCATCATACACAGCACGTGCTCACATGAGTCACATTTAAGACTCAAGTAAACACTGTTTTAGAACAACATATTAGACTGATATTAATATAAACATATTAATAATTACGTGTAATGAAATAAAAATATTATGAAAGATTTATACAGAATGCATTCCTTAACACACACTGAAACTACAGAGTCGTAACAATTGCAACATTCGGTCTGTCAATTTGTATGGATTTATGTATGCATTAACGGAGCTTGGTGGGAAGTAGAGAACGTCTATGTTAATGGGTATAACATATTAAATTATACAAGTCGATTATATAGTAAAACAATTTTCTCTTCGTGGTATAAACAACGAAGGGGTTTATGTTCAACTAATTGCTTTATATTTCTTGATGTTAAAAATACAGGGCTTAAAGTAGATACATACATTAGTTTCCGAAAATGCATTAAACACAGACAATTTATTTATTAAGTTATACAGTGTTGCTAGAACGTTCTTTAATTTAATCAACTTTGGTTTTGTAACCAAACAGGAGATTATATACGAACACATCGTCTATATTTGCGTAGAAGTCTATTTTGACTAAATTGTTTAATAAGTTGCATTTCTTTAAAATATTTACTGTGCACTTGTTCAGATAAGATTGAATATGTTGCCGTTTAAATGTCTGCAAATTATTTTTAAAAATACTAGAAGTAAACATCAACGATAATGGATGAAGGACGCAGAGTGTTTACCTTCTACATGGATTTACGTGTTGTGCAAACTTCCTGCCCGTCACTTAAAATAGACTCAACAAAGAATTGTAAAAGGATCATTGCTTTGAAAACGTCTGTTTGTTGCAAAGCAGACACAAGACAGTAGTGTTAGGGTCCCTCTGGCTAAAAGACGTTTAGACATTAGAATTTAATGGATGAAGTGACAAAGTTTTGCATCTTACGTAACCTTCATTTTGTTCAATTTGAAAATCGGGAAGAGGTTGTAAAACTGCCAGATGTTTTAGCAAGCACTCCAAAGACTCTTTTCATGATGAATAATTTCATTTTTCATTTTAGTTTCTTGTAAGAATATTACTAAAATCTGTTGAAAGAAATAAAGTTTAAACGACCTGATCATCATTGTGTTTTATAGTACAGTTACTGTGGCTGCTTGCCAGTGGTAAATAAGTTTCACCTACCTTCAACCAGCTGTTAGTAAAAGCATTGTTTATTCTGTATGAAAAGTCACCCACTCTCAGGTGCTATTTGATAACGTCTCGGGTGTTAAGTCAGATGGATTATGTAGCAATCGGTTGATTAATAATTGTTTAAGGGGTCTCTAGTGGCCGAGTGGTCTAAAGCGCTGTCCGTTACGGATCACTGCCATCGCACCTCTGTCTGCGTGTGTTCGAGTCTAGGATTCGGCTAATGTAGATAGGTGAGAAAGCTTGCCAGTAGCTTCTCGTGGGTCGGTGGTTCTTTCCGGTGATTTCCCGGTTTCTTCCTCCACCATAAATACTGGCCGTCATGAATAGCCTATCGTGTGCTGAAAATGGCGTTAAGCCCAACAACAACAACAATAATTGTTTATCTATTAATTTTCACCAGCTTTTCAGAGTTGAGCAAATATATTAGTGTATTAAAGTAATGATATTTTCTAAGGAATACATTTGAACTAACTAAAATTTCCATAACTTAAACATTCGTCACAAAGCTACGCTTGGATGACCTTTACAGCTCGTAGTAGTTTTCTCTAGAAATTCACGTGGAACTGCATGACGGCTTGACCTTACAATTTTATATTTAGTGTAATGGAAAACCAGATCTTCAATTATGATCTAGTTGCATATTAGTTATGAATAAATCTTACATTGTGTTGATACTGCCTTTGAGAAAGAAAGCAACAACAAATAATGGACATAATTTTCACACTAGAATGAATAACAACAGCAGAAGATTCTAGAGAGTTTTTCAATAAACATGACCATAATTTAGTACTAAAGAAGTTTAATTGTATTTGCTTTTGTTGTTTAGAGTAAATACAAAGATCTTCTCTCTGCTTTCTTAAGCATGTTTGAGTTGATGAATTTAATATCTGAAATTCTTTTTATAGGAACATGCAAGTAAATTTGACAATTGTTAGGGCTTGTAAAAATACTTGATACATATAAATATGACTTGTTTTGGCAAATACGAATTGCGTGTTACAATATCACATTCTTCAAACGAAACTTCAACACCAGCACCGCGTCCATGTTTGCTTTGGTTAATTTTGTTTTTGGAGAACAGGGGTGTAGTTGTTCACAGTGTTTCGTAAGCTCCCGATAACTTCGCAAATTTCCGCACAGTAAGATGTAAGGGACTATTTTCTATTAAAACAAACCCTCCATTTGTCATACAAATATTAGAGTTTGACATTGAATACAGAAGAAACATTATTTGGATCACGTGTATGTGCAGGCCTTGAATCCATCACTTCATTGAAAATACCATCTTCCATTAACTCGAAATGACCCTATACTGAAAACTTCATTTTCCTTTGAAAGGATGACACAGTTAGAGATCAATCAGTGATATCCAAGTTAGAAATTATTAGTCAGTTTAATGAAACGAGTACTTTTGTGTTCTTTATGTCTTTGATACTTTCGTTTTAATATCGGTAGCTGGGTACAGCCAATGGGGGATAGTAGGCAAAAACTGTATTAGGTTATTAAACATTAGATTTCAAACTCCTAGCCACTTCGAGTGGTTTCCTTACATACTGTAGAGCATTCTGCTTTATGCTCTTGATTATACCGAACATGCAGGTCAGTTCATTTTACTAAAATATATAGTGAATCAACCAATCTTCAGATTAGTTTATACTATTGAATACTTATATGCGTGACAGATCAGAAAGTTCTTCTGTGCCAAATGTCGTAATATAAACAACACGTTTGCAAGATTTATATAATAGAATGAAATTATCAGCAGCTGTTAAGTAGGCCAGATCAAATATTTTGGTTTGTCCTCTGACACACAGGCTACAATAAGAATCGCCATTTTGTAAAACAGAACTATTTACAAATAAGATCGCTTTTCTTTGAATATAGAACAAGTAAATGTTTTCATACTTTTGATTCGCAAATCACAGATTATTGTAGAGGTATAAGCTATATAAGGAAGCAATATTTTAAACAAGCATGTCAAGACTTCTTATATAGTATCACCAACTTCAGTATCGATGTATATTATTTTTTATAACGAGTTTCTGGAGGTGGAGTCAGTACTTATATATAGTTTAGCTCTACAAATCTGGCCACGATTTTGTGACATTAAGCTCTTTAAAGGTATGTTCCATTTCAAGATAAGCACAATTGCCATATCCAAGAGATCTCTCCTAATAAGCATGTACAGCTTAGTTGATATATCCGTGTGTGTGTGTGTGTGTGTGTGTGTGTGTGTGTGTGTGTGTGTGTGAGAGAGAGAGAGAGAGAGAGAGAGAGAGAGTGAGTGTTTAACGTAGCTTTAACGATTTATCAGTCATATCGCTAAGATATCTGCACTTTGGCAGTTTATACTGGTGTCTTGCACTGGGGCATCATGTTACAGACATGTAGCGTCATGTCCCTCCCAGTCACATTATTCTGACATCATGCCGACCAGTCATAGCATTATCCTCTTCATGTTGAGGGCCAAGCGAGGGCGATGCTAGTAACACTTCTATAAGTCTTTGGTATGATTTGGCTGAGGTTGAATCCGAGACTCCCCGCATCGGAGGAAGACGCTGTGACCGCTTAGACCACCTGAGCGGAAGCTATGTCCGAATGATATTTCTTATCATATTATAGACTTTAAAATGCCAAAAAATAGTTAAAAACTGAATAATAGCAAATATCCTTAATGCAAATTACAAATATACGATTTTGCATTGCTAGTTCAAATTTGGGAATTCACTTTATCCTTGAACATGCTCCATATATTTAAAACAAACTGACTGAATCTTGTTGTTGTTGCTGTTGTTGTTGTTGTTCTGGGGCTTAACGCCATTTTTCAGCACACGATAGGCTATACATGGCGGCCAGTATTAATGGTGGAGGAAGAAACCGGGAATACCGCGGAAAGAACCACCGACCCACGAGAAGCTACTGGCAAGTTTTCTCACATATCCACATTCGCCAAATCTTAGACTCACGCAGACAGAGGTGAGATGGCAGTGATCCGTAACGGACAGCGCTTTAGACCACTCGGCCACTCGGGGCCCCTCTGACTGGATCTCAAAATAATACTTAAATAATGCAAATAAAGGTATACGTTACATGTTTTTCTCCTACATCAAAAGGTCTGATGGAATAGTTGATTATTGTAACTACCACCGTTTGATACTAAATTTAGAAGACGATATTGATTACTATTTTCCAAATATCAGCTAATTAATCAGTTTTTATTTTCAAAGAATACATTATCGTTTGGCTTTAATCACTAGGCCGCGATGGTTAGGGCGTCGAACGCTTTATTATCTTTAATATAAAAGCATAATATGAACTGACAAATAAATGCACAAAATGCGCCAATACTTTTAAAGGTCATGTAATTTAACTTTTGTATGTGTTCGTAATATTGGTCCTGTACCCATTTCTGCTTTCTATTTATGGAAGGGAAGTCACTAATTTGGATCCTATTTGCATTTAAAATGGATTTCAATTGCCGCCAGCATAGTCGGTGAATGTATTAACTTTAAAAATGTATCCTAATTGGCTTAAACAAACTTGATAGAAATGGAAAATCTATCATGACCAATCTCCTCATTATATATATATATATATATATATATATATATATATATATATATATATATATATATATATATATATATATATATATATATATATATGCTGCACAAAGAAGTATTAAATAGTGGTTGCAAAGTATTGTATCTTCATTAAAGAATTGTCAGATTTTAAAATGTGTCAACTGTTGAACTCTTTATGGAATTATTGAGGTTCCATCAACAGATGTCTAATAACAAACTCCAAATAGTTCAAGGTATATATCAAGTATTAACTGACACTGACTGTATTTACATGGCCTATTTCAAGGTGACACCTATGTAGGATAATGTAGCCTCAACCATTCTCCAAACTATTGCTACTAAAATGAGTACTATATTTCACCCCGGATAATATACTTGTAATAAATAAGATAAACGTTACACATATTTAGGAAAACATACCAATTGATTACCTTTAGTACTAACATTTTTACGCTACAATTTCAAATAGGGTGTTGCTGCTGCTACCGAACTAGACTCCAAGCTTTTCATGACCTAAAATTATGCTCTTCACGATTCTGCACTGAATCTGCAGCACTCATCCGTTTAAAATCTATAGCTACATGATGGATGAAACTCAGCCAGATGGAGCCAGACTGTGCTAGATCTATTTAGGGCTCAGGGTCAATGTTGGCGTGTTTCAAGAATGACTTGATGGAATCTTTGTTTCGTTTCTTCTGTCTACCCTTAAATCGCTTTCTCTCCATCTGTTCACCTTATAAGATCTTCCTTGGTAGACGCTATTCTGAGATCGTATTGACGTTGTCTGCACATCTCAACTGTTATTTCATCAACAGAGTATGAATGCTTGAAATATCTGTTAGTGTGAGAAACTCAATGTTTAGAACCATATTCGGCCATCTTAGCCTCATCAATTTGCTCATGCTGCGCATGTGAAAATCGTTCAGCTTTTTGTCATGGCGTCTCTACATTATCCAGGTTTCTCAAAAACACAATAGCGCCACAGAGGTTGCTCATATCGTTTCTGTCTTGTCTGAATCTCAGTTTGAGTTGATCAGTCCTCTTCACTTTTTCTAGACTACCGTCTTAGGCGTTGAGCTGCTCTTTTCTTAATAGGCCTTCTTTAGCCGATATTTCTCAGAAGTCTACGCATGTTGAGACGCCAGGTCTTCATAAAACGTCTAATTGATATCATCTGTGTTGGTCAAGGTGCATATATAGACACTGATGATAGCTGCATGTCGTTTTCTAGACAGAGGGAATCAAGTTTTCATTAGTCTGTCATCCATATCCTATGGTACATTTGTGAGTTTATTGCTATCTGGTTGACCTAACAACATCTTCACATTGCTCTTCTTAACTTCGGCTAGTACAGAAGATGTTCCAGCCTCATATGTGTTTGAGTTGTGATTATTAAGCTAAACGAGTTTCACTCATGATTGCTATCTAAATGTTGAATTTGACCAGCTTTCTACCAACTTGGTCTGTTCTTAGTTATGGTCTATCTGTTGATTTACAGTCCATTAGTGTGTATAAATTTCAGGCACTAATGATGAACGACACGATTTTAGTTTACAGTTCCGAGGAGAGAATTTCTTAGCCAATAGCCAACGCTGTAACAAGTTTTGCTGCAGCAGGATACAGCATAGTCTTATTTGGTATAACAGTACCAATTGTACAACCCCAAGTGGGCGGAGCTTAAGGTGTAAGGAACAATGCATTCAGAAAAAACAACAAAACTAGCTGTGATTGGTGCATTATCTAAGAGTCGTTTTTTCTGTTAGGCTTAAAAAATGTTGAGCCTCTTGGCAACATGTGAGATTATGTTTTTCATATCTAGATCACATTTTGTATTTTTTAAGATTTTTCTAAAATGTGGTACACAAGACTGAAAATGTGTCCGGTGTAACTAGCTAACTCTTACCCCTGTCTAGTTCCAGCAGAGTTATCTCTCTTAAATGCAATGGAGTACATATTTTCATTGTTATCAAATTAACAATCTAGCATTGTTCCCTGTGACAGTGTGTGACATGCATGCTGAGGTAGGATAGAAAGTATATTTATTTCGCAAAACAATAGCATTGCGGTCTATGGAACAACAATTGGTACCATGATAGCATTTACCAATTCTCGGCTCTTGACATTCGTCTTTTGTTAAATTCTAGTTCCGTTACATTAGGCCTTATGTCCAGTTTTGTATCTTTATGCTCTCCTTTGTTTATTTTATTATATTGATTTGGTGTTATATCTTATCGAGAACATCTACTACAAATCAATATTTATTATGCAATTCGTGATTGGGGAACACATGCCGTATACAATCATCACGTTGCAACGCGTACAACGTCTCCAAAAGTAACATATGCAGTCTGCACGTTTAATTTTTCAAAGAATATAATTTGTAAATTTTGTAAAATTGTATGCTTGATGTTTTGTCTTTCTTTTGATCAGACCAAACTCAATTCGGTACAATCATCAGTTTCTATCACACAATATTTGCATGCTTAGTTGTATATTTACCATGAGCTACTGTACTGAGATTGTCTCCATAAGCCGATAGTTAAAGTTTATTTAGCTTGATCGTACTTAGTAAATGATGGTCCGATCGAAATTGTTCATTTAGAGGTATTATCTTTCCACTGATAGCTCTGCCGTGGATTCCTGTTATGTGATAGTGTTAATGAAATATTTAAATGAATCATTTAAGAACGTCTGCAGTTACATCCCAGAACTCATTGCAGCGACCTCTTATATTTCTTCCATAATGTCTCTTTTAAATCTGACAAAGAAGGCATGTGGCTTGCGTCGTTATACTTGCTAATCTGATTGTTTTCTTCTCTGGGACAACTCAAGCAACAGAAAACGTTGCTCATTGACAACATTTCGTCGTAAACATTACCAGCCCAAATTTCATAACTGAGTGAGTTTGGCGGGGTCGATATCTTACTTTTAGGACAGCACCTTAGGGGAAATTGTACATCACATACGTGTATACTTTAATCACACAACACTCTTCTTGTAAGTTGTCTTTTACCTGTAGACTTCGACCAAGTTCCCATCAACAATTTTCATTGAGACGATACCAGGGTGGAACACAAGTTTATCAGGCCGTGCTTTGTTGATGTGTTTTTTAATAATATCCATCGTCTTTCCAGATGCCAAAATATTAATCAGTTAAAAAATTATTCGTGGCAACTAGCATTGTCCTTTTAAAATCGATATAAAACTTTAACCAGGTTTCCTTATTGGATACCCAAAACGGTAAATTCTGATTAGCTGCAGTCCCATATCGAGGCACGTCTCTAGTTTATTTAGTGAATAACGTAGCGCATTTTGTTAAGCAGATTTGTAATCAATTTTTGGTTCTAAAGTTTCCGGTGCCTATAAGCGCGGTCTAAAACAGATTCAGCATGTCATCATAAGCAAGTACATTTCTGTCTCTTAGGATTAGTGACTGAGCGCAACTTATCTCAGCGGGATATTCTAGGAGATCTACTAAAATATATCCTATGTTGATGTCGCATTGTAACGCTTTCGTATAAAATTTTCTGTTCTCATCTAAGAAACATCGCCCACAAGAAATGTATGCGACAAGACCTAGCAATACAAAGTTTGTATTGTCCAAATACGTAATAGTTTGATTCTTGCAATTCATCGTATCCTGGCATGGAATTTGTTGCTGGCTGTCTCTTTTAGATAACATAATACCACCACGGATTATTTTTCTCAATGATATTAAGCATAATATTATCAGTAATCAACTCTAGCTTGCGTTTCGTTAGCTTGACAGTAGCATTTCAAGACAGTCCTATCAAGAACAATACCAAACCGATCCAACGTGTAACAGCGATACGGAGGTCACGAAATTCTTCAAATATGTCGGCAAGCAGCAGAATGACAATTTTCAAATAAAGCTCATGATATTCTCAAAGACTGATTTCAAATGTTCCAAAAATCTGCCTTGAGGCCTACTACTTTATGAGAAATATCAGCGTCGTTTAATGGTATATAGAAATATTACTTCTTGACTGTGCAGTGTAATGAAATATTTCCCACGTAGTCATATAGTAAATGCCCTAACAAATTATATTTTAATATTTTGGTGTTCTTCATCCGCTTCTTAGTTAAATATTCATGCGTTGGAGGTTGTAAAGGAAATGTGACTCAGGCAAAGAGAACTACCAATATCTCAGTTATCAGGTAAGGAAGCTATTTTCTACTCTAAGTACATAACATATATCACTTCGAGATGTGAGTCGTAGCATGAGATTACTAAATACTATAACAATATAGTATGACAGCCTTGGTCTTCCAGTTAAGTGACACTGATGTCTGACATTAACATCTTTAAGTGGCTACTCAAAAATCCAACATGACGTATAATACAGATTTCCATATTATCTGCATCACAAATTATATTTGCAGGTGGAATGCAATTCACTTAGTGGACCAAACTGTTTAGTGAAATAGTATTCAGTCATTAATATTTTTTCCACTCCATTCGTTGAATCTGAAACATGTATTGGCGTATCCGTGTATAGTTTTGCTAGACATTAGCGATTATTTGCTGATTATGTTTGGACGATGTTTCTAAACGCAAATAATTAACCAATTTCTAGGAACGAATATCATAATGCGTAGTATTCACGAGTCTTTTTGACAACATGTATTGGTTTCGTATCATGGACCTTACCTACTTTTATTATAGGGAAATCTCTGGGTAATTTGGGTTTATGTGTTTTTAGTACTCTATAGGAAATACTTCTTTGCATTAGATGCTTTTGTTGTGTTATGCAATACATGGCATGAAATAGAAGAATTCGGTTCTATTATATCTGTTCAGTAGTCATAGAATTATGCTAAAATAAAACAAGCAACTGTGCAATTATAATTTCTTGATGTGTGGTAGGGTAATTGGAGGAGATATTAATTGTAGTATCCACACGTTTACAGAACTATTAAAGTGACAACTACGGTCTTTCAATCCGTGTAAATATGGGGAAAAAATTGGCCTCAAGCCAAACTTAGGCATTTACTTGAAACAGTGCGTATAATAATACATTATTTAAAGGGAATGAAAGATACAGATTAAACAAAAATAGTAACTGGTAAAAGACTGAAAAGTTGATTCTGAAGAAGCTTATGTATGTGTGATCATCGGCAATGATAGGATTGCAACTTAAACCATTTTGATAATTTAATGTGGTAACTGCATGGGAAGGAGAATATACCAGCGGTCCGAATATTTGTTGTAGGCACATGCAACTTTCAATTTCATCATTTGTAAGAATCCTCTTAGATTATTCATAAACTGTTCAAGTCTTTTAAAACACATGCCAAGAAAGTTTAGTAATTTGGCCGAACATTAGCATTACTTACTTAGTATTCTGAATTCGCACTCTGTGCCCTATATTATCTCTATCAGTTGGATGCATCTACAAAATTATTGATAGCTGCCATCATATCTTTTTTCTGGCTTAAAAGAATCATTTAATATTTTGGCTTCTCCTGTCAGTAAAGAGACGTGTAAACAATATCAGCGTAGCAGAATGAACCAATTAAATATCTTCTTTCACGAAAACGGTTTGCCCACAACTCCTATAACAACATTATCGAAAACGTTACAAATCTCGAGGCTGAAGAGTGATACTATCTTCTTATGGCTCTCGACCTGATAGTATTAAAGCCTTTCCATATTCACTTTCTAATATTTCCCTGAAAGTGAACCCTTGATATAAAATCACGTATCCAAAATGGAAAGACCAAGGCTTCACGCAAGTTAAGCTAAAGCTGAGTGTTATGATGTCTGAGATAAGTGAGATAAAGTCTTAATCAATGTATGGAAACGTTGTATCGCTTGTTGTGAATAATCTCTAAGATTTCATTCTCTACGCATTGATAGACTGATGGTATATATATATATATATATATATATATATATATATATATATATATATATATATATATATATATATATATATATCTGGAAAGGAGCCTAAAACTTTCTTTATTTAAATCTGTCAATAACTGGGAAATAACTTGCTGTTATTTATATTTATGTAACACCATAATGTTTTTGGAGACACGTTTATTAGTTCTCGTGAGATGAGGAAAGAAAATATTTCAGGTAAAACATATTAATTCCCCTATAGTTCAATGACCTGTACCTTACAGTAGATGATTTTGTTTTGCGTATTTTAATCGCTGTAGAAGTTGGAATTTAAAAACTAAAGTGGTTTATTAATCTTACAATATATTTGATACTGGGAAAGACCCAATGCTGACATTTGAGGGCAAATATACAAATATGAAGGGTTTATAATAAAGTCAACAATTTTTTATGTACATTATATTTTATAATAGGCATGAAATCTTTGAGAGGGATGAAAACTGTTCAACAGAGAGGACAAGTAAATATAAAATCCATACTTAACAAAAGAGATAATATTTCATAGATTTGTGGTTCAAAGAGAAAACACGAGCGCTTCTAAAAATCGAAGGATGGTTCGCGTCCTACAAAGGAATACATATACTTAAAACATTCATATACGCTATCGAATAACAAAAACATGACATGTGAAGGTTTTTCATTGAGTGGGTGATTTTCGATTGTTTTTTATTTCTAAAGCAAATTTATTTTACTCTTAGATTTTACTTCAATCTATTTCACAACTCATTTGGCTATCACGTCGGCATACATGTGTCAAAAATGTGATTACAAGACCATAATGAAATTATTGTTTTTCACCAATGATTTGTAAATCATTATGTCAAAATTGATCATTTTTAATCTATGTTGTCATGGATTTTATAAACTTTGTTAATAATCATTAAGGACCTAGCATGATTCTTTGGAACTTTTGATACGTTCCTTACTGGCGTAAACTGATGACGATCCGGTACAATGAAAAAGTACCAATGTGCATACCACCAGGACAAAAATACCCCGGGAAACCGGTATACAGATAATGCTGCGCACCGCTAGTGGATATACAACAACAGTAGTTATCCAACAAGTATTTGCTTCCCTGTCACGAAGCTCATATATTTTGCATGAACTAAGTTGCAAAAATAATAATAATACTTCTCTTTTTTCTGAAGTCATCGCTATTAAATAATTTTTTTTTTATTTTCTTATTATATGCCTTGAATTATTCATTGAATATTGATCTTTACCAATCTTCAAATGAAGCACGTACAAATGTCTTTTTTCCATAATTAATTAACACATGTTCTCTTTCATGATAAACCTTTGGAAACGTTTCAAATGTGATGGCTGCAAGATACTAATATCCTTCTGGTGCTTATATGCGAAGAGGCTTTCACTAATTCCGTTTGGGACATTTCTTTGGAAGTGAGAGTATATAAAATTAGCCTCAGTACCAGAAACAAAAAGCTATTATTATTGAGAGAAGATTATTGAAGGAAATGTCACATTAAGATCTTGCAAATAAACCAAGCTATAAGTTACATACCACTTATAGAACACCAGACGAACTTGATGAGATTTACCCATTAGTACGACGTGAAATACAAACAACGCATCGTCGAGCACGTAATAAACTGCAAATTCTAGATACAAGAATAATATATATAGTGCTCTTTCCTTACATGATATTTTAAGCACCTTTGTCTTCTGGAGGCGGAGTATAGTTAGGCAGATTTTACGAATTTATTTCATGGCAAAATTTCTTTCGATCTATACAGCAACAGTCTGTGTCATGACTCAGAGTAGTGAGAGAATATGAGATTCCTATGTAAGAGACCTCTTTCACCTTAAAGATCTTTTATGCTACTAATTTTGTCCGCATTTTTTAAAACTCAAAATAATGTCTTTCGTATGATAAGGCTTTCTAGCTCAAAAACTGCGCTGAAATATTTTAAACTAGAGATTTAAAATGCTTTGAAGTTTTATTGAGTAAGATGATATTACTCGTGACTATATATATATATATATATATATATATATATATATATATATATATATATATATATATATATATATATATATACGGATTTTATTGACAGGTTTTACTACATCATAATAGATAATTCAATTTCTTTACGAAACATGATTGTATTAACAATTTTATATACTTTTTATATGCCAAGTGAACTTATAAAATATTACATAACGTCTAACTACAGAACAACTGGATTATCTACAATGTTTACATATATATATATATATATATATATATATATATATATATATATATATATATATATATATATATATATATATATATATATATATATATATATATATATATATATATATATATATATATATATATATGAAATTTCTCGAAAATGTTATTTTAGTTTTCATGAAAAGTCCAGAATCTGATATAGACCCATTAGACATAGAGTTTGTGATATTAGCAGCAAGGTTATATATTAACGAATAAATCAGGTTCGACATATTTTTATAAGCTGATATTGTATTTTTGTTGCATTATATTTTAATCAGTTGCTGAGGCCGTACTTGGAAAACAACCTGAAACTTAACTAATGTCAGAAGAAGAACTTACAAAACTACAGGAAAAAGGTTTACTTGGATTAGTTAAAGAACAACATTAAGGTATTATGTTGAGTTAAATATACACTCATCTTAGATGTTGCAGAACAATATGATTGTCTATTTCGATATGGCGGTGCTGATGTAAAATTTATCATAAAAATTCGTGATGTGGATGTCACTATCAATTTAAAAGAATCTTAGATAAATGATAAGCTTCAAAAACTAAACAACATAATTTATTTTCGAACAACATAAAGTAAATCAAACAGCAGTTCCTAATACTACCGACTATACATGGCGTATCACAACAATGCCATGTGAACAACTGCCGAGGAAAGTTTTTGTTGTGCTTCAACGACAAGAGCGACGCAACAAGCAACAACAAAATAATGGGGTATTTGATAACGCAGTTGTCAGGAGAATACATACTAGAATAAATTCCAATCAATATCATGTATGTTTGCTGATATTACTAACAAAAATATTACTCGGCCGAACATGTATCTCATAGACGCAATGCAAAAATATCAGGATGTTGGAGATGGATCTCCGGTATCAGTGAAGGAATTTCCTAGACTCTATCCGATGTTTTATTTTGATGTTAGTAAACAAAAGTTTTGAGGAACTGACTCGACTACTGATATCGAAATGACATGGACACTCGGGATAGCTCCAGCTGAGTTGTTGTACGTATATGCGCTTGTGATAAGCGACAGATTTATGACAATTGACTCTGTCGTATGTAGAATGTAGGTGCAAGTTTAGAAAACTCTTAATCTAACTCTTTGATATATGTCAAAATATATTGTAAAATAAATATAATTTACTAAGGACTAAGTTAAAGCAATTACCAGCTGCTGTTGCTAAACATAAGAAACCAACCTCAACACCACTAAAGGAACTTTACAAAAATAAATGCTAATAAAAAACAGTTAAATAAATTCAGTCGCAAAGCGATTGAATGTAAATAATTTATGTTGAATTGCAGCGCCAAACAAATCAATGAAATGGCTAGACAAAGCGGTTTCTTTGGATCGACAATAGCTACAATAGCCAAAACGTTAACAGCTAAACATTTGAGGGTACTTGTACACTAAGATTAGCAACAGCAACTGGTGCAGTACAAAAAAAGCTATTGCAGGTGATGGTGGTATAAAGAAACATTTTATATAAAGATATATCATAAAATAACCCAGTGAATAAAGACAACAAAAGGAAAACAACGAAAATAAGACGAGACCAAGTAAAACAAAAAGGTAGATTTATTGGACCATTACTGACGGGAATTTTATTTCCAAATCTACTGGGAATCGGTCGAGGACTAATGTTAAATTTAATTTTTGTTTAAATTTTATTTTACGTTTGACAACCAGCCTTGTCAAGCTAACGATAAAATTACCGTCAATTTTATCAAGGAATATAATGTCAACATATTGTCACAAATGCAAAACTAAAACAGAAATTACCTTTTAAAAAAACAGATAAAACACAAAAAAATTAAAGGAGTTTGCTGAAAGGTATTTATACAATATCTGGGTGAAAAGGTATGTTTCTAAAGCAATTATCCGGTGATGGAATGTATAACATTGTTAGTATAGTAGATGATTAATAAGCAAAGAAATGAGAGTGTGATTGTTATATAGATATAAACCTAGAGCAAATTAAAATTGTCGTGCATTGTCAGAAAAAAGAGAGAAACAATTTGTTGTTGGGATAGATATACATAAATTAATTGTCAAATTGCATAAAACGAAAACAAAAAAAAGTCTGGACGTTACCAGGCCACACATATACCGGACCATATAATCCGCTGGATAAACAAATTGCAGAGAACTATAATCCATTACCAGGGCAGGAGCCTTACAAACATGTTGATACTATATTAATGCGACATTATATCTTTTTCAGCGATGACGAAAAGATAATCCTGTCTGTGATAAAATAATGTAAGATGAATTACGTGGTATGAAACCTGCAAATATGAGAGTCCGTATTGGCAGAAGGCTGGTGCAGGGGATCACTGTTACAAAATATAAATTCGGACTTGGTAAAACAAAATTATATGATGATCTTGCATCAGAAATGCTCAAACCTAAAACAAAAAGGTTTCCGCGACGTAAGGTTGTCTCGAATGCAGCAGATGATAACTGGGACATATATAGAGTTGATATGTCAAATCATGCTCAATTTAATGACAGTAGAATACTTGTTAACGTTGTCGATGTTTTAGCAAATACGCGTTTAGTGTGCCGTTTCCGAACATCCATAACTGATGCGTAAAAACAAATAATAGCTGTAACAGAAAGAGAACAAAACAAAATATGGACTGATCATGGAGATGATTCCTTCATAATAGTTTCAGCAGTTTTTGGAACAAAGTAATATCAAATATATTTTATTTGAAATGAGTGTAACAACTTTATAGCCGACTGATTTAAATGTACACTAAACGAAATCATACATATACAACTAGCAGATAACAAGACAAAGATGTATAGTGATGATCTTACGCACATCAATAAAAATGTCACAAGTGACGCAATTAAAAATCCGATATTAGCAAACGAAAACATGTACCGCCGACATAAATTTAAAGTTGGTGATAAAGTTAGAGAAAACGTCTGAAAAAAAACATTTAAATAAAGAATTACCGCAAAATTTTAGTGAAAAAAGTTATCAGGGACAAAGGAAATAAACGTTCAGATAAATGGAGACGATACAGCTAAACATTTATCAGTTGGGTGCCATCAAAATCTATAAATGCAGCATTGTCATAATAGTGGTATAAATATCTCGTATTTTATAGTACAAATTTACATCTGATAGGCCTCCATAGTGACATTAATTTTTCTTCATTGTCAATTGGCATCAAATTAAATATTTTAATAAAACTAAAATCTGATTTGATGCTTTTATATTGGCCAGTTGTTCTTATCTTAGGTAAATGTTTATGGCTAGCAAATTTATTGGCTTCTCCGCAACAGTAATATTAAATTTTATTATTTTTAGCGTTCTAGGTCTCCTGCAAAAAAAAAATTAATAACACATTTACGACCTCATCTTGTTCATCGTTTTCATTGTTGTAAAAAGTGTCATCTTCTGTATAATTTACAGATTCACGAACGACTTCATCTCTTCTGCAATTGTGTTGCCTTGTAAACGTATCACCTGCGATTATATCGCAAGCAATTGTGTCGCTTGGTAGATATTATAAAATCGTTTCATAAAATCCATATTGTAATATAATTTTGTCTAATTTTTCATAATAAGATGTCTAACGAGATAAAATATCATAAGAAAGTTGATATATTAAATTATGACGAATTAACTGAACCAGTACGAAAATATTTGTTAGGATTTAATTCTTATTCTGTTGACGATATTGTAATGAAAGGTGATTCTGATAACATTCTGCTAACAGCAGCCAACAAAATAAACCTAATGATAACTCAGTAATGACAATAAAATCTGATAAAGATTATATTATGGTATTTGCTCATAAATGTCTTACAAAGTCAGATCTAAACGTAAATCTGTCAAATGTCGATAGTGATGTAGTTGAATTTGTTTTACCATCTGCAACACCTTTTATTGATTATGAATGAATTTTGTGATATTTTATAGCAGCTGTTATTGTCTAAATGTTTTTGTTTCATTTGTTTCTAGATTTGTTGAGATTATTGTTTTTGTAAGGTTTTAGAAATAGCAACACCACCTGATCCAAGTCTATTATCTTCTTTTGATGTGACTAAATCTAAATTTTCATTACGATTATCTTGCTTAATTTTGTCGATGTGGTCAATAACCATATCACCAAAAATAGTGTCATTAAATGTTGCAGAAATATATTTGTGGTTTAAATAACGAACTTGATCAGTTTTAGTTCCGCGAATCATCACCATCAAATAACCAGCTTTATGTAAACTTCCTAAATTTTTTTCATTTGTATATGTCGTATAATTCCGCGATCGTTACCCTCATATAAATGAAACACAGGATATATTTGAAATTCATCTTGTAATGCTACGTTTCCAATGTTATCATTATTCAGCGAACCATTTACCATGTAAACTCTTTCTCGAGTTGGTATATCTGAGCAGAAACAAAGTACTAATAAAATCTTCCCTAAACCTGTTATTTTTATCTTCGTTAACTCCTTTTTCCATTTGAAATCAATCCGGTTGGAGTTGCTTTACCAAACTGTCTTTAATATTTTACGTGAATCACCGAACCAAATGTATTACCAGCTTAATGATTATAAATCGGATGAATGTGATTGATAATCTTCCTGTTCTTCTGCTGTCAATCTCATGTAACTCACATTTTGTGTCATTTTATTATATATCATTTTTGTATCTTTAATTGATATTTTTAAAATATAAGTAGTTCGACAATATTTAATATATTATATAACGTTAAAATTTCGAGATATTGCTAAAACGAGCATAATCAAAACAGAAACAAATGCTACTGACGATGTATAAATGTCAAACCAGTGATGAGGAATGTTTTCTTTGGATAATTGTATCTGCCAAATATCGTCAAAATTGTAACTCCAATAGAGCTGAAAAATATATGCCGTTCAAAGAAGAATAAACTTTTGATGGGAAAACATTTCCAGTGGCAAAAAGTCAAATACCAAAGTTTGAAAGACGATATTTCAGTAAATGTTTTCGAATTAGACGAAAAAGAAAATGTTTACCCGAGATATATGTCAGAATCAACTACCGAATGACAATAAATGTATTATTGCATAAAGGATATTAGAGTTGGAGAAAAGATTTTAGATGGCAAACATTATAATAAAAACAAAAATAAAAACATTTATGCTACCGTTGTTTGCAAGGTTTTTCTAAGGATGAAACACTACAAGAGCATCTCAAATACCGTGTTAATGTCAAGAGAATAAAAGTTTCAGTAAAGAAAGAAAAAGTGTTAAAATTTAGAAATTATACTCATTAATTAATTATTGCGTTTGTTAATAACGCTGATTTCTAGTGTATGCTTGACCCTGTGGTAGATGCAGAAAATGATCCAAATAAATTAAGCACTACAAAAATGAAACATGTTTCCTATGACGCAGCTTATAAAGTAGTTTGTTGCACTAAAATAATTTTTCAAGTCCAATAAAATTGTACAGAAGTAAAATAATTGGATCTCTTAACTGATGTTTATATGTTTAATTTACTAAAGAATGAATTTGCGGTGGAATTAGCTAATAAGATAATATGCGGTAACGAACAATAAATACTTAATAACTTACGATGAAATGTTACCATCAAATTATATTCTTCATCTAGATCAAAGTAATTTGTATGGTCATCCATTGTCATAATCAATGCCGGATGGTGGATTTGATTGGATAACTTCAGATCAAAATCTCCCAATAAGATATCAGCTATTGTGTTGAAGTTGATTTTGATTATCTTAGTTCGCTACATGATCTACAAAACGACTATCCGTTTTGTGCAGAGACAGTAATGATCGACTATAGTTTATTATTGCCTGAGCAACAAGCAGTGAGAACAAAAAAAAAACAATCGATCGTTAGTAAGCTAATTCCAAATTTGTCAAATAAAAGAAATTATGTGATACAATACAAAAGCAACCAGTATATACTGGACTAATTCTGAGAAACGTTTGTTAAAATTTACTCAATCGCGGTGGATGGCAAATTGTATTGATTTAAATACTAAACATCGTGCTATTGCTAAGACCAGCTTTGAGAAACATTTTTTTTAATGTCATCAATTCCATGTTCGGTAAAGCGATGGAAAATATCAGAAAGCGAGTAATTATTGAAATTGTAAATGATATAAAACGCAGAAATAAATTATTCAGCGATGACGGTTTTGTCAGTATGAAAATATTTAATGAAAATCTTGTTGCAATAGAGCGACCAAAGACAAATTTAAAGTTAAATATACTGATTTATCTTGATGCAATAGGATTATTTCAAAGCAAAGCTAAACACTAGCACTGATTTTATTTTAAAAAAATGCTATCAGGACATATCATCACAAACTTAAAAGATAAAAGTATGATACGAGGAATAAGTAATTTTGATGATAAACGATACTGCGACGACGGAATTATTACCTTAGAAATTAGACACTATGCAATTTTATCTAAACTTTATAAATAATGTTGAAAAACTTGCCGATGGAGTTGGTACCAAAATTAAAACATTGATGATTAATGGCCATCGCTTTTCAGGTGAATTTTTAATGATGAAATTTTAGGCATTTGATTTGCTAAATTTGATCAAGCGAAACTCTCTATTATATCAGATGACATCAAATGGTTTGATTATCTTGAAACGATGAGACATTATCTATGTTAAAATACAATAATATGCATGATCCTAAAAGCCGATAAAAATATGCCAAACTAAATATTATTCTAGGCTAGTCGAATGTTTTTTCAAGGCGTGGTAAGTATTTTGTCAAAAGGGTAGCAATGAAAGTTATTCGAATGTCATCGAAAAGTAGGTGGAAGATTAAGTTTTATTTGTATAAGCGCGATAATAAATTACTTTTATTATCCAATGTTGATGTTCCTGCGATATGGGGTTAAATTCTTTAAAAATAGAAGGAGATAACTCTGTCCTGTCCCCCTTATCTCTCTCTCTCTCTCTCTCTCTCTATCTCTCTCTCTCTCTCTCTTTCTCTCTCGCTGAGTAATTAAGCAGTTATTCTGCTTGCTATAATGCGTAACATTACGTTACTGTAGCGTCCTATTCAATACTTAATTATCTATGGTCAGTGTGGATCAACATACTTTATAACAAAACATGATATTTTACATCTTTTAACTATCCTGTATATTATCTTGCGTGAATTTCAGTTTGCAGATTAGTCTAAGCTACAAAAATGATTATTACAAATCACCAATACTTGAAGACACTGGCGGTGTATAGCAATGTACATTCTATAAAGTTTTGATTTCCAGCTATACAATCTTCAAGCTACAACAGTTGTATGCGATTCACACACTGCAGACTATTTAATGAAAATAATTTCTAGAATCAATCGATATCCCACTACATTTTACTCAGCATAATAATTTCCGAACGTTTGCAAATTTATTCTAGAATCGCACAGCGCTTGGTACGTTCATAATTATTTTGAAGCATATACTTGTAAAAATCGGATAGTGGTGCCATTTTGCAACGTTGAATTATTGGGACTGACGTATATCGTCGACTTTGGGAATTGTGCCAATTTTGTATATAGTGGAGGTCCAAAAGATCTAAGAAATTTCCTGTACACTTCTCTCCATGTCAAACTACGTGGTGAGTACTCTTCTGCACTCTGCTAGGGGTTTGATATTGGGAGAGTGTGCATAAATTAAAAATATTTATAATTATAATTTGTATATAAGATTTGGAGCCCCTCAAAAAAGAAAAAGATGATGTACATTAGATGACCTTGTGACCTCACTTAAGTGCATACCACACCCAAGGACGTTCAGAAAGAATGTTGCCATTACGGAAAGTATCATAAAGTGTATGTAGGCCATAAGAAAGGCCTTTACAAAAAACTAGGGTCATCAACAGAAAAGAAAAGACCTTAAACAAAATAATACCCATCAAATTTATTGGAATGAAGGTACACCGTGGAATGTTAGACCGGTTGTTATGGCTGCTGTTTATGTTTTGGTTACTTTTATCAGTATTGATAGTAATAATTATCATCGTTTTGAGCAAGAAATATCACTGTGCTGTCCACGAATAAAATTGGATCACTTTTCCATCCTCTCATAGTTTATGTCATTTCTCAAAGATTATTTAATGGAATTAAACCTATTTAAAAATCCGTTTGTTTGAATAAATCCAACATTTATTTCTGGTTTCATAGTAATATAATATTTCCAATCGCTAATATAATTTTATCTAACGTTGATAAATGAATTGATTACAGTAGAATGAGTGTTTCTAGAGTGAGCTAAAAGTGCTACTGACAAAAATGTCAACATCAAAGAATTGGGATGGGCAGAGGTCTATGAGATAGGAATTTCATATTCTCTTACTACTCTCATGAAGTTTAAGGTCTTTTTGAGAAAACAAAGACTAATGGATTTGCAATATCCGCTGTAATAAACTTTTTATATATAAATATATTGCGATATAAATGTAATTTGAAATTTCCTCTACGGTAAATATATGATTTGCATTACCCACTGTAAATGTGATTTACAAATATCCACGATGATATAAAGTTGACTTGTATTGTCTACTATGATATAAAGTGATTTGCATTATCCAGTGTGGTATAAAGTGTGGTATAAAGGTAATGTGGTTTTTTAATTAATCACTTCAACGGAAAACAAATGATATACAATTTTTTTAATTTTAAAAATTGGTAGTGCAGATAGGAAAATATAAAAGCGGGGTGTAAGTTTTCGTTAAGGAATTCGATTATCCGTTCTTAAATCTTGAAAATGTCAATTGATATTTTAGACCATGAACACTATCTTTTTAAGGTTACATCAAAAAAATTTATGTATGAATGTATGTGTGCATGTATGCATTTATGGACGGATGGAGGGATGTATTGGAAATTTCATGTGTCCAAATGGGATTTTAAAATAAGCAATTTATCTAGCGCCTATTAAAGATTCAGAGAACTTGTACAAAATGCATATTACATTTGTAACGTTTTATGAATATTTTCAGAATTAGTTACGTTTTTCAGTTTTGCTGATATTTAAATGGAAACAGTTGAATAGTTGTTGATATTCGTGATACAATAATTGCTGAAAAGGATTTCAAAAACTAAGATAAATGAATGGGTGAACCAAATTGAATTGGTTGGTCTGGATCAAACCAGTGCTAGTGCAGATTATTTTATTATTTAGATAACATGTTTATATATATACTATAATTTAAGCACACTTTGGGGTTGATTTTATACAGCTTTTGCAAACAATTAAAAATGATCTTGATATCATAGAAAAGATTTACTGTACCAAGATCTGGCAACTGAAGCTATTATAGGAGAAATGTTACGAATTAATAAGAGAGAGAGAGAGAGAGAGAGAGAGAGAGAGAGAGAGAGCGAGAGAGAGAGAGAAGAAGAAGAAGAAGAAGAAGAGAAGAAGAAGAAGAAGATGATGATGATGATAAAATGCATTTTGCTTTATACCTGAAACGAAAATAAAATAGTTTGCACAGATTTGTGCCAAGTCTAATCTGCAATTTAATTAATAGTAAGATTTATTTCAAGGATAGCTGCTTTAATGGTTTAGGTGACCAAAGCCTATAAACTCTGAGCACTCTCAATATGTTCGAAGATAATTAACTTAGCTTAAGCATGAGAGTGCCAATAACGCTGCGTCTAGTAATAGAAATGTGTCAAGACCTTGTCATTAGGCTGTTGATTTATATTTTAAGCCCCTGGAACTCTGTGTGGAGAAAGATGAAGCAAAGCATTTTTGTCATCACTCTCAAATGTGCAGACAGCAAAGGAATGTCACACACACGTTTCTGATGGATTGCAAAAGAGTGTTCTTTGACTTCAGATGACATCAGCGTTTGGATAGCTAGATGATGTATGTGTTTTCTGAATATCCTTACACAGAAAGCCGCCAAAAAGAGTTGAGAGTTATATGTTTTCTCATCTAACCATTTATTTGCTGATCATCCCACATGATATTGCAAAGTAGATGAAATACGTAAGAGAGCAGATGTATATTGTTACGTGGATGCTCGTACAAATGTAACAAAAGAAAAAAAGTGAAGTTAAAGAGTTCTGTAAATTGTAACAAAACTAATTATTTGTTTCTAGATAACACAGTAAAAAAGACTTATAGTTTGTGAAAATAATCCAAAAAATTATCCTGGAATCTAAAACTATAAGTACTATTACTGAAATGTCTTTTTTGAAACTAAGTACAAATTCCAGTGAAGTTAAATGACGTTGGACGATGACGTCAGATGAATGCAATATTGATATGTCTAAGTTCCACATTGAATTTTATGAATCAGGAATAATATTACGGCTTTAGAATTCCAAAGAATTTCCACTGAATGTCTTTGTAGAATTTATATAAATATGAAGCACTTCTGTAGCTTTCTAGAGAAATATTTATTATTTTCGAAAAACAAAAAAAAAAGAAACTCAAAAAACTAATTTAGCAAAAAAAAAGTACCTATGAACTGCATAGGTATTATTTTACAACTGCCTAAAATCACTTAAAGCGTTAGTCTTAAATACAATTTTAGATCACGCAAATAGTTCACTTGGTCACTTAATACAATACATTTAGCACGTACGCCAGTATAGCCCCAATTAAGAACCAATAATAAAAAAGTTGTTGACACATAGTGATAACGCAAGCGAAGTATGACCTTGATACTGACCAATTATTTTAACTTAGTATTTACCAAGTTTATGAACTAAGATCATCTAAAAATAAAATAATGTTATTTACTACGTGATCAGATTTAACAGAACCGAACAAAACAAGAAATCAAATTCAATGTATTATGATGACTTGTAGTGAAATAAAATTTTGAAACATTAAAATTAGTACACAAGTGATTTAATTAAATGTTTGCATCAATATGAAAAGTTCAGGTTCGATCAACCATTCTAGGATATATTTGCTATCATGACAAATGTGACAGTTGCTTTTAGTTTTGGCTAGACGTTTATCGAATTTGCATCGAAGAAATCACACTAGGGGACTATTTATAAATATTTACGCATCACAAGGTATGTCAAGATGTGTGCGTTGGAATGTAATTTGTTTGCAGTAGTGACCTGCTACTGGGATCCATAAATTGTAATTAGTACGATTCATCGAAAGAGGATTTATTTTTAATGAGTATGTACAGTAACCCTTTACGTTTA
The DNA here is from genome assembly GCA_016746295.1 of Potamilus streckersoni. NCBI lineage: Eukaryota > Metazoa > Mollusca > Bivalvia > Unionida > Unionidae > Potamilus > Potamilus streckersoni. The sequence continues at coordinate 1,753,259 of JAEAOA010001913.1, read as the reverse complement.
AAGAGAATTTACTTTCATGAACATTCAGTTTTAATAGACAACCATCTTTTTCAGACTGGATTTTTGTAGCACTTGACTAAACGATAAGGCAACAAAATGGTTATTCCAAAATTGGTGATGACTAGGGCAAATGAGTCAAGTAAGCCTTCATTAACAATTTGTGTTTACTTGCTAACTTACCAATTCTTTTATTTACTTCTATCTTCATTCCAACATTCACCTTAATTACCTCTCTAGACATGAACTAACAATCAAGACTGTATTCATTTATCTCGCGATAATGTTTTTTCTGCAGTTATTATGATGGACATAATTGTTTTTTTTTCCTCTACGAAGAAAAGCAAGAACAATTTTCCAAAGTATTTATGAGTCACAAATTATTTCCAAACAATTCAATACAGTTATAAGTTAGCAGCATAATAATGAATCAGAAGGTTTTATGTATGTTATGAATTGAAGTTTGAAAACGCAGAGCAAGCCGATCCGACACCAAAATCTGCATTTACCTTTTAATTGATCTCATCATTGAAGTTGTCAATCAAATTGACTGTCGAATTATTTGCTACAAAACTACTTTATGATGTTGATAGATAACACTCTGTTTTATTCTTTGTCTATAAAAACTGTTTCAGAACCAATACAAATTATAGACATTTTCCAAGCTATCTTTGCATTGCAATGTATGATTCCCATTGGATCCGTTTACGTGTTTTTCACTTTTTATCACATGTGGGTTTCTCATTTGATATTTACTGTGAGCTAAAAAGTATTTCATTCCCGTACTTTATCAAGATATAATACAATGAACAGACAGAGGGAAGAACATTTGTACTTAAAAATTCCAGTTTCATTTCTATAAAAAAATTGTTGTGTAAATCATTGTGCGCTTTATAGCAGAATGGGAAAGACTCTTGAAATATCATTCAAATATCCCTTGCAGAATAATTAAAGAACCTGCTTTATTTCATGGGGTTTTGTCTGAAGTATTAGCCGTTAGTTCCATTAAATGATTGAAACAGACGAAACAGTGCATTGATTTTCAGACTGTATAATCGGAAAATTACCATTAAACCTTAAGCTCTTGCTTATAGACAATGGAAAGTGTTTGTTTTATTCTTCAGTAGGTTTCAAACATTTGTCTCTCGGTTACTAACTTTATTACTGAACGATTGTAAGTAAACAGTAAGATACAACAAACATATCAAAGATAGATGTCCTATTGATGGTTTAAAAATGAAGATGATAGCAGAACGATGTCTTAAATGACTCTTTAAAGCATGCATAATTTAAAAGTGAAAAACATATAAACTAGACAACATATTTGGTTTGAGAATACCTTGAGCCATAAAACGACATGATACCATTGTAAATTTGGGTGGTCTATGTTTATATTTTCTTTAAAAGGTGGATCATATGTTAGACATGATGATGTTAGCAACAAGAACATCGACTATTTTACATTTGCAATATGATTAGACACGTAAAGCTTCCAGCAGTTCTCATTAAAAGAACTTGTTTGTTCCCCAAACATATTGCTAATGAGTTCTACGAGAATTCACTCTCTCGCGGTGTACCAGCTAATGAAACCACACATCGCGTTTAGAATTATTCTTAGATATTTTGCAGTTACCTAAGCTCAATGATAACGGTGATCAATTATATATATTTTTATAAATGTGTAGTCACAATATATAGGATGATAACCAAAATATGCATGAAAATTGTGTGGTTTCCATTTACAATAGAATAATTATATAATCAAATGCTTGTGTACAATATGTTCAAAAACGCAACATATCGAAAACTGTTGGTGGCTTGGTAATTACTGATGATCAAGCAGAGAGTATAGTAGGCTTCAGATCAGCTAGGAAAATAGAGTAAAAACCTACTTGATGATTCCTTGCTTCATTTGCATGAATATTGATTCCGTCTGTAAGGCTTTAAAAAAAAACAAGAATAATAAAAGAAATTAATTATTGCAAACAAGTATTCATGCTGTTGGCGATTATACCAGTTAATTAACCCTAGTGATAATATAAGTCTACGTTAATGATCTCAGTAGGTGTCGTATAAATGCCCGATTATCGTTCAAACTATCATGTTGTCTAGCATCGACGAGAAGTCAGGAAAGCTTTCAATTTAAAAGCTTCCTTTCTACAGGTCACCTTAAATGCTGTCTTTACAGATTTTCTAAACTGATTCTTTGTTCTGTACATTCTCCGATTTGCATAAACAAATCTAAATAAAGTTCTCCAATTTATGGTGATGCATTCCAATAAAGCCACTTGTCTGTTCACTACAAGCAGAATCCTACATAGGACATAAATAAAAATGACGAATAAAAGTTTATTTACAGTTTCAATAAGCGATGTTTTCAAACCTTTCTTTGCTCATTGAGAAAGAGAGCTATGTACCGTTCCCAAGTATACAAAACAAGAAGACAAACAAGACTATACAGTAATCATGTGGCATTATCAGCAGACGTATGTTTTAAACATACCCTGGATACCATATTGCTCATTATCTAATGACAAACATTGACTTCCAAATATTATTTAATTATGATGGCTCTAAAGTATTAAAAGAAGAATAATCTCGTAAACATATGTGATTATTTTTACGCCCCACGCAGTGATAATGCATATATAAAGTAGGAAAATCGACCCTAACGCCATTGTATTCGAACTATTAAGAAACCTTCTAAACCACATTTCAAAGGTGAGTCCTGTTGTCTGACTTACCTTTGACCTGATAGATGGATAGAAGCGCTGAACCTACATAGTTATTTATGGTCTAATTAATCATAATTCAAACTTTCAAATGATAGTAAACATTTTGCGTTATTTAGCAGTGGACCTAGTGGTTGATCTCTGAACCAATATTTAACGCATGAGTGTGAATACTACAAGCATTTGTCTAGCTGGTACTACAATATCCTACACAATTTGTAGCATATGTACAATCTAAACTCGTACAATTTCGCTTCTCTAAAATTATTGTACAATTTCTGAACTTTCTTTTCTCGATGAGGTGAGTCCTGTTGTCTGACTTACCTTTGACCTGATAGATGGATAGAAGCGCTGAACCTACATAGTTATTTATGGTCATAGTTATTTATGGTCTATGGTTTTTCATAATGGTTCTTTAAATCGCATTGATAATGGAGAAACAAATCCATGCAAATCTAATTTTTCTTTATAAATAATATATAGAAAGAAAATATATTTTTTCTTTTATAGATACAAGGAAATACTTTACTCTTGAAGTGGAAACAGACAATGTTTGACTTTCAATCTCTGAGTTTTTATGGTGTAATTCCTGTCTGGTGTCATGTAATATATCTGTTTGATAACGAATAATTACAGTTTGACTACCCTGTTTTGTTAATCCTATCCAAATATGTTGCCTGGAAGATACAATGTTATATTGTGTATGTTTTGTTTAAGGTAACAGATTAAGCGAACCAGTAAGTAGTAAATAAGCTGGCCAATCACGTCTAATCATGACGATAGCAAGAATTATGTTGGGTATCAACAGGATCATTCTGACATCGCATTGTATATTAAATATTTTCATGATTAGGAAACGTAGTATCAGATCTATTTGCGCTCCCATCGTGTACTTAATGATCCGCCATTGTGGTAGTCTCCCTAGTCTGGTTCCCTGCTTAGGAAACCAGAATATGTTCTGCCTACCTTCCGTGTCGTAAAGATTCTAATTATTTTACCGTATGTATTGGTTGAATCTGCTGCAAACTGCAAAGAACTAGATCTGACATCTAATATGATGCGGCAGACCTATATCCATACAGTTCGTTAGGAACAATCAGTAGAACCAACGATCTCGACCAGATTCACACAGATGCATTGTGCGACGGTGGATAAGGGTCAATATTTTTCGTAATTAGACTCGAGTTATAAGATATTCTATACAGTTTTAGTTGCCTTCCAATTACGTAGAGTCAATAGAATGCTTTTTATATCAGCAACTATCATCTAGAATTATACATAATTTAATGATTTTTGGTTTTAAGAGACTTTTCGAATTATTCGTATACAACGTTAGTTAAACAGTTAATATCATAAATGACCTTGACTCACAATATACTTCTATTTTATTGCATCACATAAGCTTAAAGCTAGCATGTCTAGTTGCATTGTTTTAATTATTTTAAGTTATACTCTTTTGGATGTTTTCTTGATTTCGTTTTATCTCCACTAATATAGCTTTCGTCATATTACGATTAATATAGTTATATTCATATTACGAATAATATAGCTTTCGTCATATTACGAATAATATAGTTTTCGTCAATTGTGCGTCATGGCAGATCATACACAAAAGAAAGGCTTGCAGTCTCCATGAAAGTGGGGTTTTTTTCTTCAGTATTACGTTACAATGTACTACATGTTATCGTATGATGTCCTTTCATGGATTTACTAATATGTCTCCATTTATCATCTGTTTATTATGACAGCTTGGTGAAATGTATCGGTATTGGAAGTATTTACCTATAATTAATGACAAATAATTGAGTCTTTGTTTAGAAGGAAGTACGTTGTAGTTGTGTATTTTAATTTGCAAAAGCGTTTCACATTTGTGAAAGAATATAACATGGGATAATCGCTTTAACATAGACGAAATTGAGTTTTTGATATAACAAGAGCTGTGTCAAGAATGTAGTATCATAAGATATAGAAAGCGAGAATCCAAAAAGTATTCAATATTTAGGGTCCGTTATTTTTTTTTTCTCGTGAGCTTTTGATTTTCTTGGCCATATCAATGTGTTACAAGATTTGTTTTCACTTGAAACTCTTTCCATCTGTCTTTGCAACATATGTTAGAGTCTTGAACAGTATATGTCGCAATCTATCGTACCATTATCAAAAGAGGATATATTTATTTTTTAGAAAGGATACAGTATGTACAAAACATATATTTCTAGAGTTCAACAGAAAAAAATCTTGGTTTTTTTATGGATTAAATTAAATCAATTTCGAGACAGATGTTTTTATAAAATCATGCTACTAACAAATTAATAATTGTATTTTCCATATCAACGCTCCTGTGCTACATCAACTAGATTATGAATGGTTTTGTATTACTTTGGGTTTAATCTTCTCCATCGTTCCTAAAAAATCGGCTTTAATCTTATATTTGCTTCCAACTTGTCTCAATTACCTTGTACCTCTTTATATGCTTAATCTTAACAACCCAACGTATTACCAATAAACGGTTTAGATTACCGAAAGTTTTTGTAACTGCCTAATAGAAACGTTGAACTAGATTTAACCGATCTAACTGGGAATGTGTGTGGATTATGTATTGCTATGATATGGCTGGAGGGGGGGGCTTGTTTTAATTTTGATCACGTGGGTAGGTTTTTTCTTACTAACGTCATTTTAGTATTTAGGGCAAATAAAGCTTCTTCCTTTTAACAATATTAGTGGACAATGAAATCAAGTCCACATAATAAGTGAAATTGTATTCAAAATCGTTTCATGGTCATTAAATCTGGCGACATAAGGTGAATTTATTATTTTTTGTATGGATATGATTCTTTCTTTCTTTTTGGGGTGAATTTTATTGTTGCTACATTCCACTAATTTTAAAATAACGCGATTAGCGATCCATCCGTGAAAACAGTTAGACACATTCCAGAGGTCACAAATTTTCAAACTAACAAAGCAGGACAACATTTCCAAAATGAAATCGTTATATCTTTCCTTATTAGTAATGTCATGATGCTGGTTTGTACA